>OU896712.1:663688-875424 GCA_918026855.4 Phaedon cochleariae
GGTGGTGTGCGTTTTTGGTAACGATCGGATCGCCGTTTTCAAGCAAGGCGATAGGTTGGAGAGGAGCATCCTCAAACCCCTGATTTTCTACAAGAACTCGCAGATGGTGATCGTCGATTCGTTCTGCAGCATCTACAAGTGGGACTTGGATAGCGATAATTTCGTACAAATCGAAAATCGGCATATCTTCGAGCCGGTAGAAGTCGTCACAGCCTGTTTTTGTCCCCACAAAGGTCAGAATAGAATTATTTCCGGAATTTATATTGTGATAACTATCTTACAGAAATATTTTATACAGAAAAAATATCTCAGCAATAACTGGAAAACCAAGCTGAAGTTTTTGAATTGAATAACAGTAAATGTGCATTTTTGAAAGTGACTTGAATTCATTTTATTTTTTCACAAACATTATTTGGAGAACAAAAAATGGTTGTCAATGAAAATGCCCTTTTTCAAAAGATGAATTAATGGAATATGCAACCAGTTTTCAAAAAAATAAGATGCCTACTATAGTCCTGATGTTTGTGGTGTAATTTTGATCATTATAATCAATCAAACTCGATTCATAGAATATCCAATGTGGATAGAACCATTTTGAGAAAAATGAATGTGAATCGTTCATTCTAGTCCGAAATATGAGAATGATAACATAAACATACTGTACAAATGTGAATGTGAGTTTTTTACTACTGAACTTGAATGAGTGAAGATTGTGGGATGTTATATGAAAGAGGGTAGAGAAAATAGTGACAGAATTTTATTTTTTTTATTTATTTATTGAAAATATGACCTCCAGTCACAATCAAGTTTTGGTATAAGGAAGTATAGTTAACAATAATACCTAAAACTATACAATTATAATAAACTCATAAATAATATAATATTCGAAAATATTAAGTATTAAATATTGACTAATCATTTCATATTGGTGAGCAACAATCAATTTCAATATAAATCAAAAGTTGGAAAAGAAAGTAAATCATCTATTTCGTTCAGCAATGATAAAATTTTTAAGTTGGTATTCGATTTTTATTGTATTTCTGCGATTTTTTATATTATCTGGTAATTTGTTACATTCGAAAAGAGCAGCGTGGGTTAATCATTTTTGGCCTATAGAAGAATTAGCGATATGAAGATGAAATAAAACATGTCTAGTTTGGTAATCATGACTTTAATTGTTTCGTGTTGAAATAAAATTGGATTTCAATCTTTTATTTATGATATTGTATGTAATTTTCATATTTTCAATTTTGAACATTTCTTCTAATGAGAATAATTCAGTTATTTTATATAATTGATTTGTTGGTGTATCATATGGTAAACGATACAGTACTTTCAATATATCGAAGACTGGAACCTTTGGCACGATAATACACTACACTGTTTTACCACTAACCAAACCGATTTTTTAACGCCTCGACACGTGTTTCGCTAACTATGTTACCATCTTCAGGAGAAGATTAAAACTGATTTTAATCTTCTCCTGAAGATGCTAACATAGTTAGCGAAACACGTGTCGAGGCGTTAAAAAATCGGTTTGGCTAGTGGTAAAACAGTGTAGTGTAGTACTTTCAATGTCATTTTATATAATGCAGATATTTTACAAACCTTATCTCTGAACAATTTCGAGTTTTCTTTTGAAGGATGTATTTAAATTGATATTTTAGCTTAAACAACGTCTGAAAAAAACAAGATTTCAGAATTTTGGTTTATAGAAACTGAATTTTAGTTTTGTTCAATTTATTTCAAGTTCCTTGTGAAATTGAATATTTTTAACTCCCACTCGCTAATTTTGGTGCTTTTAAATTGTTGTGATATTGATGAAGAGACCAAAATTGGTTCCTCAGTAAAGTTTGATTGTTGAAGTTTGAACTATAGTAGAAAATGCTAAATTTTTTGTTGCCATAATCGTAATCAGCGACAAAATTCTAACTATTGCCCACCTTATTTGATTCACCCGGTATATAACATCATTTTGTGTGCAATTTTTTCAAGGATCTCTGGCGATTGTGTATATGCAGGCGACCAGCTACTTCCTGGACGTGTACTTGCCAACAGAGGGCGCTGACAGCGTGGAATTGGACAAAAGACTGCAGCTGCCTGGCAAAGCCAGATCTGCTTGCTTTTCCAGCGACGGAAAACTGTTGGCGCTCGGATTCCTATCGGGAGAGATAAAGGTTCGAAATTGTTTCTTCCAAATCAAAATGTTACCTTAATTATTTACACTAGCCAGATGAACCATCCTTACAAGACCAATAAAGGCGGAAATTCTACTCAGTAGGTGGCGGTTATCTACAGTGTGACCCACTTAAAAGCGGGACACTTCAATACAATTTTCAAGTGGGTCACACTGTTAGTGTAGATATTCAAGAGTTTGAGACGAATCATATGATTTTTGTTTCAGGTTTGGAAGACTTTCGACAAGTACCCGACCATATCTCTGGACTTGCATGACGATCCAGTGGAAGATTTGCTGTTTTCGCCGAATATGGAGCCCATTTTGGTCAGTTTGGGTGAGCAGATCGCCTGGTGGAATCTCAAGAGTTTTCTGGAGACGAAGAAGAAACGCGGAAGACCGAAAAGGTGAGAAATAAAATCAATTTGACAACACTTTTGGGGTTATAAAGAAAATATATGTATCATTGGGCAGGAGTTTCTCAACATTTTTCATTCCCATATTTCGAGAATTATATCGTAGAGGTGTGCTAAACATTTCATCACTTGAGGCCGGAGCGAACATGAATTCTGCATTTTGGAACTCAAAAATAACGTGCACCACACGGTTCAGCTTTGGGCCTAGTTATATTTGCGATTTAACTAAGTTCAATGAAAATTTTCAAAATCAACATTTTGAACAATCTAAGTAGCAATTTAATATCAATTAAATGGGGTATTATTGAATGTGAACACGAAGTAAAAACTATAGCTTTGCGGCATTCAATTGACACTAAGAAATCTGGCGCAAAATGAATGCGGATAGGAAAGGTCTCATTACTGTGCCTTGTGCGATCCCAATATGAAATTAGTTAAGTAAGATAGCATCATGATTCCGGACAATCACACTGCAGCTAGATATTGACATATGACAGTCTAAATTTGAACAAGTAATAACTTGAACTGTATCCCTCAAGTTTTTCGAAAAATCAAACTGCAGTTTTCAATAATTTTCGAGATTAAAAAAGCCTGTGGATAGGAAAGGATTTAATTTATTTTATTTATTTAAGGATCTAATATACTACCCACTACTACCTAGACAACAGGAACAATCCGTCAAAATTATTGATGAAGGAATTACATAATATATGTCTGATCTTATGATAAATGCACAAGAAGTTCCACAGGGATCCATACTTGGACCCTTGTTTTTTATCTTAAGCCTAAATGAGTTACCAGTAACCACTCCTTATGCAGATGATTTAACATTCCTGTTTAGTGATAAACATTTTAAAGGCCAAAATTATGAATGCTTTGTTGAAATTTTCTGCCTGGCCTAGTGATCAATCCTTGTTATTTACGCCCAATCGATATGAGACCCCGGTACGGGACATTACTAATCACTGAGAGTGACTAGGAACAGCCTTAACTGCCTTCCACCTCCACCGTTGCAACGCAACGGTCCTCATATACTAAAAGTCCACATGGGGCTTGTGACTAAGAGTCGGTTGTTTGAGGGGTGAACATTTTTGAAAAAACAATAAGACAATTCGCAGGGACTGACGTCTAGAATCTGATTTCTAGTGAGGTTTATGTGACTTTTGGGCTTTGTTGATTTTTTGAAAATAGGAAGTATTGTTAGATAAATGTATTCGTTTCAGCTAGACCTTTTAATTTTTATTTTTTCATATTTGACCTGTCATGTCATTATTTGAAGTATTTAATTACTAATCGTAACTTGCATGAAAGATGAGGTGCACCGCACGGTACAGCATTGGGCCTAGTTTCATTCGCGATGTACCCAGCACTGATCGTAGCTTGCATGAATAATGAGGTGCACCGCACGGTTCAGCATTGGGCCCAGTTACATTCGCGATTTACCCATTGCTGTTCGTATCTTGTATAAAAAATGAGGTGCACCGCACGGTTCAGCATTAGGCCTAGTTACATTCGCGATTTACCCATTACTGATAGTAACTTGCATGAAAAATGAGGTGCACCGCACGGTTCAGCATTGGACCCAGTTACATTCGCCATATACCCAGCGCTGACAGTAACTCGCATAAAAAATGAGGTGCACCGCACGGTTGAGCTTTGGACCCAGTTACAATCGCGATTCACCCTAGTTGAATCTGAAATTTGTTCCAGCATCGACATCTTGGACAATCTCAGCTGCGACTTGCGCTCCATGAACATATCCCTGTGGGGCGATCGCCAGCCCTTGCCGGGCTGTTCTCACCTTTTGGCCTGCATCAAGTTGAACGGCAAGGCCAAGTACGTGTCGGCTTCCAACGATTTCAACTCTTTTCTAACTATAGATGACAACGGCAAAGTGTACATCATGGAGATAGTCCATCCCGATTCGTAACCGATCGCGAGGCTGTGACAGGGCTCGGTTTTGCGGGGTGGTTTCCGAATAGGATGCCGATTCGATGCGATATTTACAGGGTCATTCCGCAAATTCAGAAAGCTTCTACAGGGTTCATCATTGAAGATGAAAAAAAGTTGAAATACAGAAGTTGTAGGGTCTGTTTTGAAACTCCTAGAAAATTGTACGAGGTGAAAGAAAAGAATATCGCTGATATAAGAAATCGGTACCAACCTCGTTAATTTCAATGTAACACGCTATATATTTTTTGACTGATTGAAGATAATTCTTTTCTGATATCAAAAATGATGAAAATTTTATGTTGGCAATACAGGAAATGAGGAGACATGGAGGTGAAGACCATATCAACCATTTTTATATTGAGGTTAATGTGATCTTCTCTATTTTTTCCATTTCCAATGTTACCAACATAAAATTTCCATTATTTTACGTTTGATTCTTCATGGCAACTGCGATTAGGTAAAACCAAATTGTAACTAAGAAATGTTCAACCTCGAATATTTTGAAAACGGTTGAACCGAATATCAACAATCTATATATTTTTGAAATCGGAAAAGAAATATCTTCAATTTTTTCGAAAAATATATAGGGTATTCCATTGAAAAGAACGAAGTTGGTACCCATTTCTGATATCAGCGATATTCATTTGTTTGACCTCGTACAATTTTCTGGAGGTTCAGAACAAACCCTACAACTTTTGTATTTCAAGTTTTTTCTATCTTCAATGATGAACCCTGCGGAAGCTGTTTGAATATACGGAATGACCCTGTACAGGGTGTCCCAAATTCGAGGGGTAACATTGAGATCTCGGTAACCGTAAAAAATACAAAGTCGGACTCCATTTGGAATGATATGACGAAATGAGTTTCATACTATCATTGCCATTTTTTCCGCTCTTAGATTTGTGGTCCGACGTTTTGTCTTTTTTGTTCCAGAAAACTCTGATTCCAATTCTGAGGACAGTGACCTAGAGAGGAGAAAATTAGAAAAAAATCATTTCTTAGAATCAGAAACTTCGTTGTCATCAGATTTTTAATCCGACGTTCCTTTTTCTCATAACAGTCATCATTTAACACTGATGATGATTCTTTGGCCCGAAACTTCGGATAATTGTAAAGTTTAATACGTCATTGGATTCAGAATTGGAATTAGATTTTTTTTGGGATACAATTTATTTTTCGACTTCAAATCACAAAGTTGATGATGGCTCCTCGAAGACGAAACGTTACAAATCTATGAATACCATTGGATAGAACGGAAAAAGTAGCAATGATGATATGAAACTCATTTTGTCATATCACTTCAAACAATAAAGTCAGAAAAAAATTTAAGTGAAATCGCGGATATTCGTTTTTTTTAATATCTTCAGAAGTATTCGGAATTTCCTTTTTTGTTTTTTTGAGGCTGCATTTTGATCAGCATCAAATAGCTCAACTTTGCCCTAATTTAACCAACTTTGTATCTGTTATAATTACCGAGATCCCAATGATACCCCTCGAATTTAGAACACCCTGTACAGGGTGAAGAAATGAATCCTTATTTTGGTTGACTGAGGAATATTATCTCTTTCCTGTCGTAACTTAAGTCTCGGAAAGAACAAGGAACAGTAGAAGATAACACTGTTATACAAGGTGAATCAGTTGCAAGTGCTACAAATTGGAATGGCTAATAGATTAGGGTAAGTTATGATAAAAGAGGCGGCATTGGGAAATATCCAGGAACAACCCAATCGCCGACAAAACAATTGTGAAAAAATGTTTCAACATTTTGGAAACGCGAAATGCAGAAAAAAATATAATATTTAGGTTAAAAGACATTTTCAAATGAAAAATGTATTTCCATGATTTAGGTTTGTCTGCAAGCCATTTAATGTGTGTAACTTGGTACTGAATCATCTTGTAAATATGTGATTGCAAAAGACGACAGAGTTTGAAAAAATAATAAGGAAAACAGGGTGTTTCATTTAATAAATGGTTTTGTGGACTATTACGCTATGAGGGTTGCTCTTATAAGGGTCGTGAAAAAGCCATCTGATTTCGAATATAATTTTTTTTTTATCGATATACAGGGTGATTCAGGTTTTAAGGCACAAACTGAAATGAGAGATAGATCTCATCATTTTAATCAAAAAAGTTGATATAAACATTAGTCCGATCTCGTTTAGTAGCGGAGCTACAGGGGGTCAAAGTTGAATTATTTTTTTTTTATCAATTGAAATATCTCGCTTTCCTCTCAAGATATCGCTTTGAAATTTGGTGTGGTCTATACTTTCTAGAAGATCATCATTTCAAGCCATTTAAAGATTTTCAAAATCTACAAGGTGATACATTTTTGGGGGTAGAGACTTCTTTATCCCCCCAAACTTTTTCGTAGTACGCCTCTGGCATCTTCCAGTGATCAAATTGTGTGGATCGTTCAATTTAGAGGCTCGTTTGCTCTCTCATTTTTTTCGAGAAATGAACCGTTTTTGAGATAAATAAGCATATACGTTCTAAAACATGTTAATTTTGCCTATGTTTCGCTAACATTCTATTTACGTTGAAAGTGCAATGAAATGTACTCACTAAAATTGCAATCACGAGTCCAATCTGGATCAGTAACGGGAATACAGAGGGTAGAAAGTCAAGGTTTTTTTTTTGAGCGAAACATAGGCAAAATTAACATGTTTTAGAACGTATATGCTTATTTATCTCAAAAACGGTTCGTTTCTCGAGAAAAATTGAAGACCAAAAAAAGCTTCTGAATTGAACGATCCACACAATTTGATCACTGAAAGATGCCAGAGGCGTACTACGGAATAGTTTGGGGGAATAAGGAAGCCTCTCCCCCCCAAAAACGTATTATCCTGTAGATTTTGAAAATCTTTAAATGGCTTGAAATGATGATCTTCTAGGAAGTATTGACCACACCGAATTTCAAAATAATATCTCAAAAAGTCAGCGAGATATTTCAATTAATAGAAAAAAATAATTAAGCTTTGGCCCCCTGTAGCTTTGCTTTTGAACGAGATCGGACTAATGTTTATATAAACTTTCTTGATCAGAATGATGAGATCTATCTTCCATTTCAGTTTGTGCCTTAAAACCTGAATCACCCTGTATAATGTGAATTTAGTGATGGCTTCTTTTTCATGGACAACCCTGTATAAATGAAATTCTGGATAGAAAAATCGTCCCCCATCAATTTTCATCTCGATTTTGACAGATCTGAAAGCAAGTTTCACATGAAATTAATGAAAATTGAATCTTGTGAACCAAATCAACATCACTGATGAAGCTGAAATTCTATTGGTTTCAAAAATAAACTTGTGTTTCATTTTGATTTCTTGATCATTGAGAAGATTAATTCACACTACTTTTGTGGATTCTTCCTTTGATTTTAGCAAATTTTCAATATTCATTAGTAATGAAATTTTGATGGGGCTTTCCGATTTACACTATTTGCAGCTGTTTCCGGAATTCTCTCTTGAATACAGTACACTGAATGATTGATTACTACTTGGTGGATTTTTCAATGTTTTTCTAGCTTTTTTGAGTCCCTCATTTTCAGTATCGTTAATTATTATCGGCATCCTATTTTAGGAAGCCCTGTATATCGGAAGGGCGATCCGTCCACTCATTTACTCTTAGATTTGCTAGGTAATTTTTCTTGTGCTTCGATACCGATCTCTCTAACGGATCGCCCTGTAAAAAGAATCTACTGCCACGTGCAATACCAGATGCTCAAAGGTGCTCAAATAGGTGGACAACGTAAGTTTAAGCTCATTAGATGTTTTTTTTATTGGCAGTGAACACTGTGATTTACATATCGTGATTGCGTGAAGATTATCGTTGTCTTTTTTTTAATATTAATTTTATTATACAATTACTTTATTGGTATGGATAGTTTTTTGATGCTATTTTACACGCGTTTTGTTGCTGTTTTTTTTTGAGCTTCGGATGTGTAAATACGCATTTGAATGTTTTAGATATACAGTGTGTCCCACTTACCATACTCACCATGGGTATCTTTTTAACGGTGAGAGATACGAGGTCGGTTGAATGACACCAACTGTGGAGTTTGTCAAGGCCAACTATAATGTAAAATCATATTTTGATAAAATCTATTCGTTTTTGTTTTATACGCAAAAAACAGATTTTGATCATTTTCATGTCTCCTCCGTAACTTCTTTATTTATGAAAATATTCAAATAAGAATTTCACATTCTTATGGCAGTTTTTCAAAGTGATTTCCAAAAAAATATGAAATTTATACCATCTCTTCTAAAATTTGAGATATCAGCACCAACTTTAGTTTTTCAAATGTGGATCATAGCTCACTATGACTTGGTTACAAATAACTTCTTTTTCTCCTACAGATGATATGTCGCAGTAGTAGTTTTGTGTTGATAACAACGGAGTTATCGTCATTAATTTGTACAAAAACAAAAAATTATTTGGAAGCCGCCATCTTGAATTTATGAATTTGAAAAAAAAATCATAATCTCCGACTTCAAAAATCCCCACTCACCAATTTTGAATGGAATCGGACCAAATCTTGTCCGCCATCTTGGAGCAGCCATTTTTTTTAATTTCAACAAAAATCCCATAACTCAACTTGGAATTTGGCAGGTGTTCATAATTTCGGTGACAATACATTATGGAATTTTTGTTGAAATTGAAAAAAAATGGCTGCTCCAAGATGGCGGACAAGATTTGGTCCGATTCCATTCAAAATTGGTAAGTGGAGGTTTTTGAGGTCGGAGATCATGATTTTTTTGTTAAAATTTATAAATTCAAGATGGTGGCTTCCAAATAATTTTTTGTTTTTGTATAAATGACGATAATTCCGTTATTATCAACACAAAACTACTACTGCGACATATCATCTGTAAGAGAAAAAAAGTTATTTGTAACTAAGATATAGTGAGCTATGACCTACATTTGAAAAACTAAAGTTGGTGCTGCTATCTCAAATTCTAGAAGAGTTGGTATAAATTTCATATTTTTTTCGAAATCACTTTGAAAAACTGCCATGAGAATGTGAAATTCCTATTTGAATATTTTCATGAATAAAGAAGTTACGGAGGAGACATGAAAATGATCAAAATCTGTTTTTTGCGTATAAAACAAAAACGAATAGATTTTATCAAAATATTTTTTCACATTATAGTTGGCCTTGACAAACTCCACATTTGGTGTCATTTAACCGACACCGTTAAAAAGATACCCATGGTGAGCATGGTAAGTGGGACACACTGTATTTATATGTAGTTCATCTTATTTATTATTGTTTCTTCAATTTAGTCAATTGAAAGATATATTTTTTATATAATTTTTAAGTAGAGAAGGTTTGCAATGATAGGTAAATACCGATATTTTTCTCAATAATTTGGAAGGTAACGAAATGAAACTGAGGTTTTTTATGCTGGGTGGCCCTGATTTTTGTACAATAATGTAGAGAGGTGATAGAGGGTTGCAAAATTAGGGGACTTTTACTAATGAAAAATCTTAATAACGTTTGTAAAAATTTCACAAGAATGTTTACTTCTCCAGAATTCAATGAACAATTTAAGATTACTGATTCCCTCACAAACATCTAGTGGCGTTCTAATCATTTCTGTATACAGGGTGAGTCATTAGTGTGGCAAAGTGAGATAACGGCTTTACAGTTTGAGATAGATAGACAAAAGTTCCAGAGATGATCTAGAATCATGAGCAGCACATTTCCAAATTATTTCGCTTTAGACAGGGCGTGGCGTATCAAAGTTATACTTTTTCTTATGGGACACCCTGTATTTCATTGCATTTTCGCATTCTCCTTTGTGAGCTGATTTTATCAATGCATCACACTTGGGGTCTAGCGAGAATGATTACAGAGATATAGGGTGTTCAAAATCGAGATTTTTCAACGTTAGGATTTTTTTGCGTCGAAACTATTCATTATTGGTCAAAACGGCTTTCATTTCCCTATCCCAACTTTTGATTTACTATCTACTGACATTTAATTGGAACAGATACAAGGGTGATCAAAATGCTGAATCTTGAACCACCCTGTATTTGTTCCAATTAAATGTCAGTAGATAGTAAATCAAAAGTTGGGATAGGGACATGAAAGCCGTTTTGACCAACAATGAATAGTTTCGACGCAAAAAAAATCCTAAAGTTGAAAAATCTGGATTTTGAACACCCTATATCTCTGTAATCATTCTCGCTAGATCCCACGTGTGATGCAATGATGAAATCAGCTCACAAAGGAGAATGCGAAAATGCAATGAAATACAGGGTGTCCCATAAGAAAAAGTATTACTTTGATACGCCACGCATTTCTGAGTCACCCTGTATAAAGCGAAATAATTTGAAAATGTGCTGCTCATGATGATCCTAGATCATCTCTGAAATTTTTATTCATCTATCTCAAATAGTAAAGCAGTTATCTCACTTTGCCACACTAATGACTCACCCTGTATGTATATGTACTATACAGGGTGACCATGGGGACCTCGGAAACGGTGGGAGAAAGTTGCGTATTCAGAGGGTCATGCGAACAGCTTTCGAAAATTTTTAAAATCATCCAAAGTTTACCAGTTATATCGAAAAAAGGGAGTGTTTGAAAATCCTTTTTTTTTCTTCGTTATTATTAGACATACAGTAGAACTGAAAATACCTTTTTATGGCGAGTTTTGATGAGATTCAACGTGATGGAATTGATTTTTCTACGCGACGTTTCGTATTTGTAGAACCATCAATTTTATTTTAAACCTGTATAAATGTTTACAGATTCTGAAACTTTTTTTTCATTCTGAATACAACCATACCATGTATTATACAAATTTGTTTGAATATGTTTTGACCTTGTTTCCTTTGAAATTTCGGAAAAACATTGATGATGGCTTAAACAAGGTCGAAACACATTCAAACCACTTTGTATAATACATGGTATGGTTGTATTCAGAATGAAATGGATTCAGTATCTGTAAACACATGAGCAGGTCTTTATACAGTGTGACCCACTTCTAATGGAAACACTCTTGTATCTTACCTAATCGTTGGCAAAACATCCTGAAATTTGCTGGAGCGAGAGATATTCCAAAAATTCACTCTATGACCAAGTGGGGTCATCTTCAGTGATATACACTGCTCGCTAACAGCCATGGAAGCACCCCAATTTCCGGAAAATGATATTAGGAGTCAAAATAGGTTGAAAATCAATTAATTAAAATGCGACAAAATTCAATTTTGCAGAACTGAAAAATTTCCAGGAAAAATATGAATAGTTAGTGAATTGGGCGTCCTGATTCCGAATCTGAAGTGATTTTCGACCTACTTTGACTCCTAATATCATTCACCGGAAATTGGGGTGGTTCCATAGCTGTTGGCGAGCAGTGTATATCACTGAAGATGACCCCACTTGGTCATAGAGTGTATTTTTGGTATATCTCTCGCCCTAGCAAATTTCATGATCTTGACCCAACGATTACGTAAGATACAGTGGTGTTTTCATTAGAAGTGGGTCACACTGTACATATAAAATAAAGAAATTGATGATGGTTTTAAGAATACGAAACTTCGCTTAAAGAAATTGATGTCACCTTGTTAAAATTCACAAAAAATTGATATAGAAAAATATTTTCATCTTTTCTTTATTTCTGATAATGACGTAGAAAAAAAATTAAATAGATTTTACATAAATCAACATTTCAACTGAAAAACCGAATTCGTATCACCCACTGTTTCCGAGATCCTCTCGCTGTGCATTATCTTGATCACACTGTAGACGCGGATTCACATAGAAGGGAAAAAATATGGAATAATACACTTTTTTCTATTAGTACTTCAACGCCCTGTATTCATGTATTCATGGTGCATTTTTTTTCATTGTGAATAGTCCCCAGATTTTACAAGTTTCTATAATCTATTCAAATTAATGCACAAGAATCTAGACTCGTGGAACGACATCCAATGAAATGAATCTCTTAGTTTCATTTTTGTTTACGAACATTTCTCGGTAGCGTCTCCTAGTGAAACTAAAGTCCCAATAATTTAGTGAGTATTAGTATTTAGTATTATTAAGTTTCACTTTGGCGGTCTATAATGCTGGAAATTCTTTCAGTTTTGTTCAGACGAATTTTTAGATTTATTTGAGACGCAGTATTTGAAGGAAAGAATAACTTTTTAATGTGGTTGTGTACAAAATATATTTTTTATAGAAGCTTTACCTAATATTTTTCACAAAAAATCAAAAAAAACTTTAAAAGGAAAAGCCTGATATGTTGATTTTCGAAAGTTCATAACTCTTAGTTAAGAAAATAATATAATATTTTATTTTGCATTTCTGGAATTTATAATTAACGTTATCTAACCAGTTTTTACATAGTTACAATAGGACAATAGGAATAACATTTAACAAACTAACCTATACTCACATTACTTTTACCAAATAATTTCATAGATTGGTGTCAGAAGTTGTTTTCTGTATTTTATTTTGATAATTTTCACTTAGAATAATTGCCGATGTTGTTTTGTGCCAAATGCATTTATTCTCATACATTTCAAGCTTGTATAAGGTGATCCTTTTAAATACCTTATTCATTCATCAATTTTCGTGCTATATTAAGTTTAATGTAATTTTAGCATTGAAGTTTGATATGTAGCTGTATAGTAAATTGGTTATTGCAAGTGTGGAATTTAAAAGGATCAGTTTATCCCAACAGTTCATAAAATAAAGTTTGAAACTGTCACATTGTTTTTTCTAAAAAAAACTTGAGCCAGTTTTCTCTTATATAGTTTTATTTTTATCAATAAAAATATAGTGTCCGTTGGTTCTGAAAGATTTTTTTTTTGAAAAAACAATTTGAATTACGTACCTAATTTTCCGTGGAACAGGTTTTCATGGAAAACTAGTCCTTTCATTGGAGATTTCCATATTTTTCGTATACAATTTTTGTATTTGCTAGAAGATGTCGAGTACTTGGTTATGAATAGTTGAATATATTCAAAGTCTGGCCACTAAAATTGTTGTAAGTAAATTTTTGTAATGAAAAGATGTGCATTTTTTGATACCTAGTACTTATGACATCTTATTATTTACTATATGACAGATAAAATCGTCCCTCTTCTATTATTACAGACAGTTGAAGTGTGCCAAATATTGATGATGCGAGCCTATGTAGTAAATTTTCTGTTTCAATATTCGGTGCACAACTTTATATGTTTTTCTCTATTTATTCACAATATATGATTTATCTGAAGGCATCTTTTATTTATTTACCCAATGATTTTTGTTGAACCGATGGGAAATAGGTGTTCTGTACATCAAGAACACCCTGTATGCAAGTTTCCAATCCGTTCTGAAGCCTCAAGTTGTAATTTTTGACCTATTTCTTACCTTGCGGTACCTTTAATATAAAATGGCTCGATCAAGTACCTACCGATAGATGTCATGGAGCTACTGAATTTTTGGCGGAACTATATTTAGTATATTTTTCAACGTATTTTGCCCACGAAAAGAAATTCATCATTTCAGCGATCTTAAAGATATTTTTTTCCATTGTTGATCGCAAATATCTCGAAAACCAAGCGAGCTAAAAACAGACTTCAGATTCTTGTGAGTTGCTTCATTTTCAGTCCCAAAAATCAACTTTATCGTAGGGCCTCCAAATTTGCTATAGTGCAGAGTAGAAGAACACCTCTCTATCTCAAAAATTTTAAAAAAATAGCTGCTTTTCTTCCCTTGCGGTACCTATGATATAAAATGGCTCGATTCTGGTACCTCTATTGACTAGAAGACCGATGCCATGGGAATAAATGACTGAATTTTTGGCGGAACTGAATTATTTCACATATTTTGCCAACGAATAGGAATTCTTGGCCATTATTATTTTAGCGATATTCTAGACAATTTTTTTAGTTTTTGATCGCGTATATCTGAGGAACCAAATGAGATAAAGAGAAACGGACTTCAGAATATTATTCAGTACATCGAGAACACTCTGTATGCAAGTTTTCAGCCCATTCTGACGCCTCGAGATGGATGAAAAAAGTTCAAAGGGGTTTACCTTGTTTCATTTTCAGACCCAAAAATTAACTTGGTCGTAGGGCCTCCAAATTTGCTTCACAGGGTCCTCAAGGGATGCCCTAGTGCGGAGTAGAAGCTCAGCACTCAAGCTCAAAATATAAAAAAATTTACATTTTTTACTTGCTTTTTCTTCCTTGCGGTACCTTTGATATAAAATAGCTCGATCTAGTACCTCAATTGACTGATGGGAGATCGATGTCATAGAACACTGAATTTTTGGCAGAACTGAATTAATTCACATATTTTGCCAAGGAACAGAAAGTCTTTGCCTCATTTTAGCGATATTTCAGACAATTTTTTTAGTTTTTCAACGGGAATATTTAAGGAACCAAAAGAGAAAGAGAAAAACGGACTTCAGAATTTTGTTCAGCACATCAAGAACACTCTGTTTGCAAGTTTTCAGCCCATTCTGACGCCTCGAGATGGATGAAAAAAGTTCAAAGGGGTTAACCTTGTTTCATTTTCAGACCCAAAAATTAACTTGGTCGTAGGGCCTCCAAATATTGGTTCACAGGGTCTTCAAGGGATGCCCTAGTGTGGGGTAGAAGCTGAGCTTTCAAGCTCAAATTATTGAAAAAATTTACATTTTTACTTGCTTTTTCTTCCTTTTGCGGTACCTTTGATATTAAATTGCTCCATCTAGTACCTCAATTGACTGATGGGTGATCGATGTCATAGAACACTGTATTTTTGGCAGAACTGAA
The DNA here is from genome assembly GCA_918026855.4 of Phaedon cochleariae. Lineage (NCBI taxonomy): Eukaryota > Metazoa > Arthropoda > Insecta > Coleoptera > Chrysomelidae > Phaedon > Phaedon cochleariae. The sequence goes on from OU896712.1 coordinate 678,992, forward strand.
TTGATTCACATATTTTGTCAACGAACAGAAAGTCTTGGCCTCATTTTAGCGATATTTCAGTAATTTTTTTTTCAGTTTTTCATCGCGAATATCTAAGGAACCAAAAGAAAAAAAGAGAAACGGACTTCAGAATTTTGTACAGCACATCAAGAACACTCTGTTTGCAAGTTTTCAGCCCATTCCGACGCCTCGAGTTGGGTGGAAAAAGTTCAAAGGGGTTAACCTTGTTTCATTTTTAGACCAAAAACTCAACTTTGTCGTAGGGCCTCCAAATTTGGTTCACAGGGTCTTCAAGGGATGCCCTAGTGCGGGGTAGAAGCTGAGCTTTCAAGCTCAAAATATTGAAAAAATTACATTTTTTACTGGCCTTTTCTTCCTTGCGGTACCTTTGATATTAAATTGCTCGATCTAGTACCTCAATAGACTGATGGTAGATCGATGTCATAGATATCACTGAATTTTCGGCAGAACTGAATTAATTCACATAATTTGCCAACGAACACAAAATATTCGCCTCATTTTTGCGATATTTCAGACAATTTTTTCAGTTTATGATCGCGAATATCTTAGGAACCAACAGAGATAAAGAGAAACGGACTTTAGAATATTGTTCAATACATCGAGAACACTCTGTGTGCCAGTTTTCAGCGTTATCTGATGCCTCAAGATGGATGAAAAAAGTTCAAAGGGGTTAACCTTGTTTCTTTTTCAGACCTAAAAATCAACTTTGTCGTAGGGCCTCCATATTTGGTTTACAGGGTCCTTAAAGGATGCCCTAGTGCGGAGTAGAAGCACAGCTCTCTAGCTCAAAAATTAAAAAAATTAACTGTTTTACCTGCTTTTCTTCCCTTGCGGTACCTTGATATAAAATGGCTCGATTCGGGTACCTCTATCGACTGGAAGACCGATGTCATGGAAATAGATGACTTGCCAACAAATAGAAAATCTTGGCCATTATTATTTTAGCGATATTCCAGTTTTTTTTCTAGATTGTTTATCAATATCTATATAAGGAACCAAAAGAGATGAAGAGAAACGGACTTCAGAAAATTGTTCAGCTCATCAAGAACACTCTGTTCGGAAGTTTTCAGCCCATTCTGACGCCTCGAATTGGGTGGAAAAAGTTCAAAGGGGTTAACCTTGTTTCTTTTTTAGACCCAAAAATCAACTTTGTCGTAGGGTCTTCAAATTTGGTTTACAGGATCCTTGACGGATACCCTAGTGCGGAGTAGAAGCATAGGTCTCTAGCGTTGATAGAAGAAAAGTTGCAATTTTTGACCTGGTTTTCCGTTCTTGTGGTACCTTTTATAAAAAATGGCCCAATCTAGTACCTCAATTGACTGGATATCGATGAGATACATTTCAAATCATATCAGCGATCTTCCAGGCAGTTTTTGATCGCAAATATCTTGGAAACCAACTGAGCAATGAATGAACGGACTTCAGATTATTATTCGGCGCATCAAGAACACCCTGTATGTAAGTTTTCAGCCCATTCTGACGCCTCGAATTGGTTGGAAAAAGTTCAAAGGGGTTAACCTTGTTTCAATTTCAGACTCAGAAATCAACTTTGTCCTAGGGCCTTCAAATTTGGTACACAAGATAATTTAGGGATGCCCTAGTGCGGAATAAAAACACAGCTCTCTAGCGTTGATAGAAAAAAAGTTGCAATTTTTACCTGCTTTTCTCTCCTTGCGGTACCTTGAATATAAAATGGTTCGATCTAGTACCTCAATCCATGACATGAGAAATACAGATTTCTTGGCGGAACTATAAAATCACTTAATTAGCCCACAAAAAGAAATTCTTTCAATAATGTCAACGATCTTCCAGACAGTTTTTGATCGCAAACATCTCGGGAACCAAGTGAGAAATGAATAAACGGACATCAGAATATTATTCAGTACATCGAGAACACTCTGTATGCAAGTTTTCAGACCATTCTGACGCCTCGAGATGGATGAAAAAAGTTCAAAGGGGTTAACCTTGTTTCATTTTCAGACCCAAAAATCAACTTTGTCGTAGGGTCTTCAAATTTGATTTACAGGGTCCTTGACGGATGCCCTAGTGCGGAGTAGAAGCACAGCTCTTTAGCTCAAAAATTGAAAAAAATTCCTGTTTTACCTGCTTTTCTTCCCTTTGATATGAACGCACGATGTTCTTTGAACATTATAGGGATTCCCTTTCGTGCGCTTCAAGCGATAAAAAAAAAAAAAAAAAAAAAAAAAATGGCTCAATTCTGGTACCTCTATCGACTGGCGGAGACCGATGCCATATAAATGAATGACTGAATTTTTGGCGGAAGTGTCAAATATGTCACATATTCTGCCAACGAATAGAAAATCTTGGCCATTTATTATTTTATCGATATTCCAGAATTTTTTTTAGTTCTTGATCAATATTTATATAAGGAACTAAAAGAGATGAAGAGAAACGGACTTCAGAAATTTGGTGGCAAACGAGGAAAATTGTTACCCAGATAGCACACACTCGCCTAAGGTCATCCTCAATGTGTCGCCAAACGCCTGGAGAGGACGTTCTATTTTCTACAACCTAAGAACATCATCAGGCGTAAATTTAGCGCTGTAATTGTCCTAAATGAGTTCTTTCAGTGACAGCCTGAGGATGTAAAGAATTTCGTGCCTACGGACGTCTTCAGATGACATTCCATGAAATAACGTGTCATCGAAGACAAAAGGAAGAAAAAGAAGAACTAGAATTCAGGTTATGTCTCATTGATTTGTTCAAGATACATCATAATATATTAATGATTATATCAAAATTATTAGAGTATTCATTGAATACCTTCATCAAATTTCTATTTCACAAAATGATTGCGAGAAGAACTTATTGCACAGAATTAAAAGATAACAATAACAAAAGGATGATAATCTCTGTTGATAACATTTCTCTCAGGTAGCAAGAAACAATGGTGAGTAAATACTAAATAGAATCATTGATAGTACCGGACATGAAATATTGATACATTCATATACATTATTTATTGTTTCAGGAGGTTATTGAGAACACAAACTTGATGATATCATTATAGGCATTTTCATGAACGGAAATGTTATGGAATTTTTGTTGAAATTAAAAAAGAATGGCTGCTCCAAGATGGCGGACAAGATTTGGTCCGATTCCATTCAAAATTGGTAAGTGGAGGTTTTCGAAGTCGGAGATCATGATTTGTTTGTTAAAATTTATAAATTCAAGATGGCGGCTTCCAAATAATTTTTTGTTCTTGTATAAATGACGATAACTCCGTTGTTATCAACACAAAACTATTACTGCGACATATCATCTGTAAGAGAAAAAAGTCATAGTGAGCTATGACCTACATTTGAAAAACTAAAGTTGGTGCTGATATCTCAAATTCTAGAAGAGTTGGTATAAATTTCCAAATTTTTTCGAAATCACTTTGAAAAACTGCCATGAGAATGTGAAATTCCTTTTTGAATATTTTCATAAATAAAGAAGTTAGGGAGGAGACATGAAAATGATCAAAATCTGTTTTTTGCGTATAAAACAAAAACGAATAGATTTTATCAAAATATTTTTTCACATTATAGTTGGCCTTGACAAACTCCACATTTGGTGTCATTTAACCGACCTCGTATCTCTCACAGTTAAAAAGATACCCATGGTGAGCATGGTAAGTGGGACACACTGTATATGGAAGGCAAATTATGACACACATTGATAATAGATAATCTGTTTTTATTTTCTAATAAACAAGCTCAGATAACCTTATGTTAATTAACAGATAATAACGGTAACTCAAGACGATGTACATACATCAGGTAATCATAAAATTTATTTTGAACCATCAACTGTATCCTTTCAGAGCGAATATATTATTATTATTCTCTTCGAAATACAGTTCATGCGCAAACCAATAAGTACAACTATATTTTTTTGTACAAAAACATATACTGTTACTCAAAATAAATATAAAAAAATGTATATTCTTCAATTTACACTCGAAATGATTAATAGTCTCAAAAAAAGGAACGACAATTTGTACACATACTTGGTTGCACTGGTAACTTACGTACAAAATTGGCAGTCATTTACTTACATTATGTTACAATTATATGGACACAAATTATTTACAAGAAATTACAATCATTTACAATTTGAAAAAAACAATGCGTTCACAAAACATAACAATAGTACGAAGCCCTGGAAGGGACATATAAAAAAAAATTAACTCTTCAAAGTTCTGAGTTGTACGAAGCCCTTGAAGAGACACATAAAATAAAAAAAAATGAACTCATCAAAATTCTGAGTTGTAACTCGAAATTTTAAAATTCCGACTCTCGGAATTTTACATCGAAAATTCCGAGTTATAACTCAGAATTTTAAAATTCCGTGTTATAACTCGGAATTTTACAACGAAATTCCGACTTATATCTCGGAATTTTAAAATTTTGACTTATAACTCGGAATTTTGGATGTAAAATTCCGACTTATAACTCGGAATTTTACATAAAAATTCCGACTTATATATATATATATATACTCGTATATATATATATATTATTTTATATAAGTCGGAATTTTACATTCAAAATTCCGAGATATAAGTCGGAATTTTGTTGTAAAATTCCGTGTTATAACACGGAATTTTAAAATTCTGAGTTATAACTGGAAATTTTCGATGTAAAATTTCAAGAGTCGGAATTTTAAAATTTCGAGTTACAACTCAGAATTTTGAAGAGTTCATTTTTTTCTCTTCCAGGGCTTCGTAGAATTTTGAAGAGTTCAATTTTTTTTATTTTATGTGTCCCTTCCAGGGCTTCGTACAATTGTTTGGAACTTCAAATTCATATTTTCCATTGAATGAAAAATAGTAATAACTGACGAAAACACATCAAGGTATCAAAGCAATTACATAAAACTCACTTAGCAGTGTTGCCAGAATGAAGAATATTCTGTGAAAATAAATAAGCAGGGCACAATTAATACACGAAAAAACCGAGAAATATCAATTGGAATGGATCCATATGGTAGTCAAGTCCGATTGAAGATGGAAAATGATGAAAAAGTGAATTCATGAATAGATATTACCATGAAGTTGAGAAAATATCAAATAAAAAAAAATTGTCAAGGTGAAAAAATCATCATTCAAAAAAATAGCAATAGATATGAATAGTTAGTTGATAAAGAAGAAAAGAGTACACAGAAGAAGTAACTAAACACAGGAACCTGAAAATAATATAAACATCTCACTTAAATCTGCTGATTCATATTCGTGAATAACCTGACTTATTATTTTTAATCTTCCATTCGTAAACCGATTTTTAATTACGCTTCCAGTCACAACGATATGAGAAGGAAAAAGATCAGAATCATATAAAACAGTTGACAATTTTAAATATAAATGAAATTAGGATATTCAGTTCATTAGAACAAGATCAAAATCAGATGAAACAGTTGACGATTTTAAATATAAATGAAGTAATATCATTACTGAGAAAGGGTAGGTAGTGTTTATAGGAAATATGAACATGAGCAAAAATTTATAAAATTTAGAGAGTGATATCACAATAAAATTGAGTAAAAATGGAATAAAAGAGGTGAAAAGAGCAATTTTGTGTTATTGCAATAGAAAAAATCATCACCTGGAAAGAAAGTCATAAAACATGAAAAGGTGAAATAAAATAGAAGGAAAAGACAGTATATAAAGGGTGTTAAAAAACCTAACCCCCTTGCTAGGGTAGGCAGAACATTGCAAAATAAGTTGGGTTTGCTCAGTGAAAAAATGTCGTAACGGCATGCGTTTTCATGATACAAGGTGTTGAAAAAATATTTTTTCACACATTCTTTATGAGTGTCGAAAGTACTATCAACATTGGTATGAAATTTTGTATGGATGTGTTCTGAAAGCTGACACACCGCATGAATTTGTTTTTATATCTGACACTCATAGAGGGCGCTAGTTACAGGGTTCGTACCGAGTACTTTTGAACATAACTTTTTTGAGGTTAGATTTTTCAGTCCAAATTCAATGTGAACTTGAACATCATTCAATTTTACACCAAAATGATGCTCTTGGTAAAACTCGATACTGTGTACCGTTTCCGAAATATTTCGATTTGAAAATGCTGAAGCAATAACTCTGATTCTGGTATCAGAATAAGTATTATAAAAAACAATTATCTATTTATTAAGGACAAAAAACATCAACATTATTTCACTGCTGAAGTTATCGATTAAACAAAATAACATCAGAAAATATTTCATTAAATTTGACTAAAAACATCATCTAGTTAGAGTAAACGTCCTCCGTTTTCACGAATACACAATTCGATCCTTTTTTCTAAAGAATGCATCAATCTTCCCAACGGTTGAGGATCAGCTATGAGATCATCGAAGTGATGTTCAATTCTTTCTTGCAGCTCTTGACGTGATTATCAATAAATAGGTAACAGTATTTTATAATACTTACTTTCAACTAGCATCGGTGTTATACTTCAGCATTTTCAAATCGAAATATCCCGAAAACGGTACGCAGTATCAAGTTTCACCAGGAGTAAGTAGTGTAAAATTGAATGATATTCAAGTTCACATTAAATTTGGAGTGAAAAATCTAACCTCAAAAAAGTTATGTTTAAAAGTACTCGGTACGAACCGTGTAACTAGCGCCCTCTATGAGTGTCAGATATAAAAACAAATTCATGCGATGTGTCAGCTTTCAAAACACATCCATTTAAATTTTTTTTACAATATTACCAGTAGTTTCAACGTAATCGTAAAAAATGTGTGAAAAAAATATTCTTTCAACACCTTGTATCATGAAAACGAATGCCGTTACGATATTTTTTCACTGAGCAAACCCAACTTATTTTGCAATGTTCTATCTACCCTAGCAAGGGGGTTAGGATTTTTTGAAACACCCTGTATAGAAGCAAATAAACATAGATCGTGACACCTTGCCAAAATCTGCTCATTCACATCCATCAATAATTTTTCATTTGAAAACTAATTCCAGAAAATTTTTCTACACGATAGAACAAAATGAAAAGCAAAAAGATCGAACTCAAATCCACGCGTGAGAGATTTGAGTAAAAAAAACGAAATAATGAACCTAAATGAAGCTATATAGGATATTGAATAAAATCAGCAAAATTGATACAAAAATGGTACATTTTCCCGAATATGTCCATATAATTTCACATATCTCTCACAGTTCACCTTTCATTTCATCTAATGTAAATATATAAGATATTTTATTTAGTAAACAAGTGGCCTTATATTCTCGAAGCACTTCGCGGCAAAAATATCCAATAAATTCCACATGACAATCAATTTTACCCAAATGCGGATCACCCAGTATAATTTCGGTAAGAATCCTCTTCGGAAAGTAAAATAAGTAGTCTCGAAAATATAGAATTCATTCGATATTTTTGTATGTGAATAGACCATCAGTCAATGGACACGATCAGTTCACAATAATTTTCCTCCATAACCCGGAGTATTACTAAAATTACAATGAGTAAATGAAATATTGGAATTGTAACAAGACACATACAAGAGTATGCGGATAAAATGACTATAAAAAATGAGTACAATGGTGGCAGTGAAAATTCATTTGAAAGTAATACTTCTGACTCGACTTATGACTCATGGCAGTGGTTGGTGTAAATGCAGATATACAGGGTATTTCCGAAATTCAAGCAATAAATGAAATGGATGATTGAAAGACGAATCAATAAAACGAAATGAAAGAATATTCAATATTCTTCAAAGAAAAAAGAATACACTAAGTCGGTCGGCCACAAACAATTTACTTTTTTGTGACTAGTTTCGGCTCAAACAGCCATCTTCAGACACAATACACAGTACCTGTAAAGATATTTGGTTTACAAGGATAATAAGATATTGAGGAAAAACATACCTAAAAGGCCACGTGGAAATCACATAATTAATAAAATTAGAAAGGAGCAGTGGTCCCAGCGAGCACAAACATCCCTGGGATGTTTTGGGATGTTTCGAAAATGTTGGCATGAAGATGTTATTTTGAGACGTAATATGCACTGACCAAAGAGTTCTTTGAAGGATATTGAAGTATTGTTTTTGTTCTTCTGTGGCATTTCTTTGTTTGCCTACTGAGAGGTATCCCTGGGATATTTTGGGATGTTTTAGAAATGTAGGCATGAGAATGTTTTTTTGAGGCGTAATATGCACTTCCCAAAGAGGTCTTAGAAGGATATTGAAAGTATTGTTTTTGTTCTTTTGTGCCCTTCCTTTGTTTGCCCCACCACAACGTCTCATGCTTACGTCACAATACGATGAATTCTGATTTGTTTTTGATTTTGTTCTTCTTGTTCGCAATTGGCATTCGCGTTTGCAGCGTGTCACGCTTAGATCATGCTGCTAACGAACAGAAAGGAATTATTTAGTTTGTAATAATGACCATCAGATGCAAGATGTGTTGTTCGGTGCCTCAGTGTAATCAATATATAAAAGTACGAATTTATCAATATACAGCTTCCCCGCAGTTGCAAAATTATGCATTGTGGAGAACATTTCAAAAATTGGGAAACCTATTTCCAATTATATGTCTGTGTGTAGTAAGCACTACTCAGAAACCAATTCAGATGGTAATTTCATATCAAGAAAATATTTTTATGTTCAATCTATTTTTAATGCATTTTTTCATTCAAGGGAAATGGAATCCTAATGCAAAAGTTCATTTTGACAAAAGGCTTCAGAAAAGTAACTCGAAAATGTTTTTTTTTACAGAGATTTAATGTGCGCAAGACGCGTTGAAAATGTTCTGTTGTGTCCATGAAAAGGCTTTAAAAAAAACTAGGGAGAAGGTAGTTTTGTGAAATATCAAGGACATCTCGATAATTGCCGCCTGCGGCGGACATTGGCTGTTCTATAATAGTTCTATTCATGTGTGAACAGAACATCGCAGTGGAGGTCCAATGTCTCGAAATCTCGTACTTTTAACATCTCTGAGATGTTTTTGTGCTCGCTGGGGTCATTTGGCCAAAATTCAGTTCGGTAAAGAAATATTGAAATTTTTGAACCGACTATGAATAGCCAAAAGAACCCAACAATGTTGAACCAAATGATTGTTGGGTTCTTTTGGCTGTTCATAGTCGGTTAAAAATTTTTAATATTTCTTTACCGAACTGAATTTTGGCCAAATGACCACTGCTCCTCAATATTCTTATTTTATTAATTATGTGATTTCCACGTGGCCTTTTAGGTATGTTTTTCCTATCGTATTATCCTTGTAAACCAAATATCTTTACAGGTACTGTGTATTGTGTCTGAAGATGGCTGTTTGAGCCGAAACTAGTCACAAAAAAGTAAATTTTTTGAAATAAAACTTTGTGGCCGACCGACTTAGTGTATTGTTTTTTCTTTGAAAAAATCTGGACCACTTTGAGAAGGATGGATGGTTTCCATGACGAACATATTTTTGTCGAAAAAAAAAACAAATGTTCGCCTGAAACTATTGTAAATCATTGAGAAGATTTTGATAGAGCAACTCAAAAGCGTTTGCTTTCGGCGAAATCACAAGAACCCGAAGTATCAATGACTTTTGCAATGTTGCCAGACGTTCAATAATAGTTGGAAGATGACAGAATTTTGTTTTGTGATTTATCGTGTGATTATATACAGGGTATCCCAGAATAACGTTCGTATATTCCGGGAGGTAATTCTACAGATGGAAATAAGAAAAAAATGTTCCTATCAACAGGTGTCCGAAAATGATTCCTAAAGGCGCTCGAGTCCTTCGAAAGTAGATCTTTAAATGCAGTTTTCTGCAATTATCTTCAGTATCATTGATCCTAGCAGCACGAAATTTGATACCTGTCGGTGATTTGATCGTAGAAATCGTTTCGTGGTACGAAAAACATGATTCAATATACAGGGAAGTGCGAAACTCGTAACCGATACTATAAAAATGCAAGCAGATTCTTTGATTTTTCTCTTCTGGCTGTTATCTTCTTTTCCAATGGGGCAAATCATCTGATTTGTCCTTACTACACGTATATTGAAATAATATTCATATTTTTATTTTATAGAAACGAGAAGAGAAAATCCCAAAAAATTTGGAATAATGAATGCATAGCATATTCTGCTAGTGAAATTGAGATACATCTTGAAACAAAAAACTTTTTTTTTATAGCTTCACTCACGAGTTTCGCACCTCCCTGTATATTGAATCATGAATTTCGTACTAAGAAACGATTTCTAAGATCAAATCACTCTCAGATACCAAATTTCATGATCCTAGAGGCAATGATAACAAAGATAATTGAAGAAAACTGCATTCAAGGACATACATTCAAAGGGCTCTAACGCAGTTAGGGATAATTTTTGGACACATGTTGATAGAAACATTTCTTCATATTTCCATCTGCAGAATTATCTCCCCGAGTATACGAACTTCATTCTGGGAGACCCTGTATATCTCATAGAACACCTCATTCAATTTATTACCCCAATTTCGGAAACGCCATGTATAATATCATCTCGTATATTATATTAAAACGTTTGTGTGATGTATTTGAGACTAACTCTAGTGAGAATTGGGGGGGGACTCGAGATGGAAAACGCCCAGTACATCGGGAATATAGTGCCACCGTTTACAAGGAATAGAAGGCAACTTACTCAGACTTATGTAGCGGCTTGTCCGTACACAATTTTTTCGTGCTCAATATTTTTACATGAATTGTATACCTACCAGAGTACAGATCACCAACAATTTCAGTGGTTCACAGAAATGGAATCAGTCATAGTGAAATGGATAGCAGAAAAATGAGAATTTTAGTTCGACGAGTATTGAAGGAAAATGAGTTTTAGTTTGACGTTGAAAAATAGCTACAATGCTCAGAGTGGAATGAAATGGTAAATAAATACAAAAAGCTCAAAGTCATTTCTACACAATGTTCATGAAATGAACAACAATGGTAGATTTCGGGAGAAAAACAACTACTTTGCTAGCTCATGCCACGCAGAACATAGTTCAATGCATCATTGGAAAAATAAAAAAGGTCACAGATTGGTACTAAGTCGAAGAAAATAAAGCTCCAGTCAGTCTTGTCAATTTGTATTTATAGTATCGAGTGGATTTGAAGAAAAAATAAGAATGATTGGCAACTATTGAATAGAATTGAAAAAACAAAATAATAGAGGGTATATTAGGCAAGATAATGAAGAGATCAGAAGTAGAAAGAAAATAAAGCCATTGCATTGAACATTGCATTGAACAAAAGAAAAAGGTCAATGGTGAAAAGAGGAAAATAAAGAACAAGTCAGTATATACACGTGTGGCAAGAATAATTTGAAAATAGAGAAACCGTGCCACCTTGCCAGGCGTGTATACAGACAATAAGAATGTTTGTCAACTATTGAATAGAATGGAGGAACCAAAATAAAAGAGGGTATAGTAGATAAGACAATGGAGAGGCCAGAGATAGAAAGAAAATAAAGCCAGACTTTGATGCATTGAACAAAAGAAAAAGGTCTGTGGTAAAAAATGGAAATCAAGAACTAGTCAGTATATACACGTGTGGCAAGAATAATTTTAAAATAGAGAAACCGTGCCACCTTGCCAGGCGTGTATACAGACAATAAGAATGTTTGTCAACTATTGAATAGAATTGAAGAAACAAAATAATAGAGGGTATAGTAGGCAAGACAATGAAGAGATCATAAGTAGAAAGAAAATAAAGCCAGACTTTGATGCATTGAACAAAAGAAAAAGGTCAGTGGTAAAAAAAGGAAAATAAAGAACTAGTCAGTATATTCACGTGTGGTAAGAATAATTTTAATATAGAGGAACCGTGCCACCTTGCCAGGCGTGTATACAGACAATAAGGATGTTTGTCAACTATTGAATAGAATTAAAATAATAGAGGGTATAGTAGATAAGACAATGGAGAGGTCAGAAGTAGAAAGGAAATAGAGCCAGAGTTCGATGTATCGAACAGAAGAAAAAGGTCAGTGGTAAAAAAAAGGGAAATAAAGAACTAGTCAGTATATACACGTGTGGCAAGAATGATTTAAAGAAAAACCGTGCCACCTTGCCAGGCGTGTATACAGACAATAAGAATGTTTGTCAACTATTGAATAAAATTGAAAAAACAAAATCCTCTATTATTTTGTTTGTATGGTAGGCAAGACAATGAAGAGATCAGAAGTAGAAAGAAAATAAAGCCAGAGTTTGATGCATTGAACAAAAGAAAAAGGTCAGTGGTAAAAAAAGGAAAATAAAGAACTAGCATTGAGTGAACTAGTCAGTATATACACGTGTGGTAAGAATAATTTTAATATAGAGAAACCGTGTCACCTTGCCAGGCGTGTATACAGACAATAAGAATGTTTGTCAACTATTGAATAGAATCGAAAAGACAAAATAATAGAGGGTATATTAGGCAAGATAATGAAGAGATCAGAAGTAGAAAGAAAATAAAGCCAGAATTTCGTGCATTGAACAAAAGAAAAAGGTCAGTGGTAAAAAGAGGATAATAAAGAACAAGTCAGTATATACACGTGTGGCAAGAATAATTTTCATATAGGGAAACCGTGCCACCTTGCCAGGCGTGTATAAAATACTGAGAAAAAGTATGATAATCATTTCGAAGAAAATACTGCATAGTTAGCTGGAAAATAAGAAAAATTGTCAACTGAAGTCCTACACAGAAGTAAATGAAATTATGTGGTTGTCAGAGTTGGATCAGAATTGAGCAAGTATTTCTCAGAGAAAAAATGCAGGAATTTGGTGAGTATTTACTGAATAAGTTAAAAGTCGAGAATGTGTCAAATCGATTGTTCATAAAAGTCAACATTTCCGTTTTTTAATTCAATATACGAAGCATGGGGTTGTTGATATATTTAGATTTCTGGAATTTATTTGGTATTCCAAGCAGTTTTTGACTTTTTGGTTATCTTCTTTATTGGGTATAGTGGAGATTTTCGAAAAATTTCCTCGATATTTCGAACCCTTCACATTCCTTTTACACTCCACCATTGATATTTTCAAAGTAAAGAATATCGTTCTATTTCCCCACTGTTTTCTGGATTGATATCCACATTTGAATGAGCCAATCAGAAAAACTCCTAGCTGGAAATAATATTTTTCGTGGATCATTGCATAAGTGGTCTGTACTCAAGTTTCAGGGTTCATACTCAGACAATGTCAAACTCAGTCTTTCATTCTCCGAGCACAAACGTCATTTTTCCCTCGCGACAGAAAAAAAGTCTCGACGAATACATATATCATCATCAGTACGTTTTCGGAATACACAGTCAACTTGATATCCAAGACGAACATCTTAACAGATAACAGATAATTTTTAATATAATTTTTTGTTTTCGTGTATATGCGTCGACGATTATGTACACATTTTCTAAACTCTCTCTCTTTCTCTCTGTATAAATATCTGTCGCGTTTCCATGGAGAAATTCACCTATTTTGTCCCGCTGACGCTGGCGCCATCTGCCGCGTACTACCTTTGAATGGCCGAGTTCAGCAGGAAAGGAACGTAGAACATTTTGCTCTCCAGCAGGAGCGACGCTGCAGATTGAATCTGAAAGAAAATCGCATTGAAGGGCAGATTTAAAATCCTTATAAAATCTCATAAACTCTCATAAGAGCGTCTGCAAGGATCTATCTGGCATCTTTTAATAAATTATTAAGATGGTGCAATTTGTCTCATCAGATCTCATGTGACGGTTTTATGAGTTTTAATAAGGATGAATCAGTATGTCACCGTTCAGTAGTAAAGCTACGTAAAATATTTTGCTCTCCAACAAAAGCGGCAATGCAGACTGAATCTGGAAGGATATCGCATAGAAGAGCTGATAAAAACACTCTATGGGATATCATATAACCCTTACAGGATCTACGAGTATTTATTTTTATCTATCTGTCACTCTTTCTAATATGTCATCATAATATCTTAATATAATTGGAATTTCTAATTAGCCTTACCAAATTGTATGGATTTTAAGAGAATCTGTATAAGGATCGAAAGCATGAAAGAAACTCAAAACATTGTGCACTCTAACAAGAGCAATAATGCAGATTGAATTTGGAAGCGAATCTCATTGAGCTGATGAAGATTCCTTATTGAACCTCATAAGAGCTCTGAGGATCTATGAGTATTTGTCAGGATCTATCTGACAGTATGTTATTTGATTTATTGAATCTTATGCATAGATTTTAACAGTTTCTATAAGGATCTGTGTGATAAAGTTCTATACATGTAATAATTTCATCGCTAAATAATAAGTATTTTCAATTCATAAACATATTCGAAGACTTCATTAGTATTTGTGAGGTTCTATCTGTGACATAAACTTAGTATTTCTGATAGTTTGTAATTTTTTGAAGTAAGTAGATATTCTGTGGGTATTTGTAAGGGCCAATTAATATCAACTTCCTGAAATGAGTATAATGTATGTTTACTTACTTCTGGTAACCTAACTAGTAAGTCTTGAAACCTAGTAGCTTGTTGTGGGTACATGTGTTGCGTATAAACACGTAGGCAAGTCATATATCTCTCGTGGATTATCTCCAATTCACTGGGTCCCGAACTACTGGCAGATTTTGCTGAAAAAATCAAGAGGAAAAAGCGCATCACAATATTTTATAGGAAGTGAACATAATATTTCAGTTTTCTTGATGCAATATTCAATATATGGAAAAGTCAAGAGTATTTTTTTCTGAATAAAATTGTTGTCTTTGAATGGTAACGATTTTAGACTCGATTTAGGTGCATATTTAGCCGTTAATTCAAGAATAACTATTGAGTCTCCAAACATGTCAGCGCCTCCACCAGATATTAAACTATGGCATATTCCTCAAATAAAGACGGCAAATACAACTTCCAATATAAAATTGTGCATATATTTTTTATGTCACAGGGACTACCTCAGTTTTTAGTATGCAAATAAACTTGATAATTTTATTTTTCACGTCAAATTGTGGTGTTTTAGTTATTTCAACTAATAAGAATGAATCATTCCAGGCAATCATTCGCTGTAATACATTTGAAACTGGCTCGTTCTCAAAGTCCTCGATAAACTTTGTTTACGTCCAAACTATGGTTAAGATTTATCTGTAAATATCGACAAAAATATCAAGTGTGACAATTAAATCAATTATTGATATGAATTCTGATCAAATAATGTCTCCAAGTACATACAACTCTTCTTCAAATTCTATTAGATGGATACATTTTTATTTTCATCACTCAGACTCTATTGCTCAACCACTCGTCCTATCGACTTAAGATGTCACTAATTGGTGTATTATTAGATCTCTGCATGAAAAAGTTCTCGGGGAAAACTAAATATAACGATGGAATTGAAAGATTAGATCGAATTTTTGAAGGACACATTTCCTGCGCCTTCACCATATATTGTAATCAATCAAATTTTTCGAATATTTGGTGAAGGCACAACCCCTGAAGGCTAGAAATTATCACTTAATATCAAAAATTAACACGGCGAAATACAAAGTTGATTGCGAATGTGGAACCGAAATATTTATTCAGCCTGGACTTGCATTGGTTTTTATTATCAAAACTATTCGATTTTCATTACTCACAACTATATAATTTTGAACGGAATTTTGGAAAAAAAAACTAGATTCAGATGAAATCATTAGTTCTATGTCTTATGGTCTGATATTTTTCGCTGGAATAGAGGACACTCTTTGTAATTATGCAATAAGCTATCGATGTTTAACCCCAATATTTTGAGGTACTCATAGTATAACAAATGAAAATCTCATTGGGGAAAAAAGGAAATCTATAAAATTAGAAAGAATCGAATTTTTCAATTTTTCAGCGTACTAGCAAAGTTCTTGCCTCTTCACCAAATATTATAATTTTAGAATTTTAACAGATACTCGGCCGTATCGAAATATCTTGGATATTCCTCAACTAAATACATAGGTTCGCAATTATTATTTTTAATATTCAAGGGAAGCCGATTCTCTTATTGCCGGTGAATATTTTTCATTTTTGTAAAAATATCAAACGAGAAAGATCCAGATTCGTCCTATAAGTTAATGACTCATGTTTCAATATCTTCCCTGATATAAAAGATCTCGTGAAACACAAGAACTTATTGATGAAATAAGGAGGATTTTTATAATTTTTGGCGGAGTCCCAATTTTATTTCGCATTCACCAAATATTATAATAAACATGATTATTTGAGTATTTGGTGAAGGCACCAACAGGGAAGGCTTGAAATTATCCGCATATTTCTAGAAAAACAGAACGCCAAAATACGAATTCCAATACAAAAGTGAAAGGCAGGTAGGTATCTTAGAAGGCAGAGGTATTTCCATGGTATCCAATCATCCAAATAAACTTTCCAAATAAATGAGTTGTTTCTGTACCTGACTACCTCGAATTCTCAGGATTTTCATCCCAAAATACGAATTTTTATACAGACGTAGTCGCTACCTTTGACATCAGAGGGATTTCCTTGGTTCTCAATCATTCGAATTCTCAGGATCGATTATTATCCTTGTAGACAAGACATGCTGACACTGACATTCCAATATGGTCAAACATGTTGCATAACATACTCAACTAAATAAATAGTCAGGAAATTGTTTTTTTTTTAATAATTAATTGTGGCCTATTATTTTTTTCGCCAGTGAATGTATCTTGACTCATGTTTTCATATTTTCCTAAAAAAGAAGAGTTCTCGTGGGAGCAATTTGAAAGTTCTTGAATTTCTGGTGGACCCGCGAAGTTTTTCAGTGCCTTCACCAAATATTATAAATAATTGAAATCTTCGAGTATTTGGTGTCGAAGTCCAAAGATTATCAGCATATTATAAGAAAAACAAAACGACAAAATACGAATTCCAATACATCTTTGCAGTCAGTCAGTGGGATTTCCTTGGCTTTTATTCATCCAAATTATCTTTCCAAATGAGTTGTTTCTGTACCTACCTACCGCGAATTCTCAGGATTCTTATCCGATTATAGTCCTTGAAGAGACATATTAACTAAACAAATAGTTTAGCAATAATTGATTTTTTCAATAATTAATTGTTGTCAGTTTTTTTTGCCGCTGAATGTATCTTGACTCATATTTTCATATTTTCCAAAAATGAAAGAGTTCTCATCGTACACAAGAATTCATTAATGAAATATTGAGGGGGGAACAACTACCCAAAATGTGTATACCATATCTGGCAATTAAAAAGCACTCAAAATATTCAAAACTGGTACTTAAGGTACTAAAAATATAGGTAATACATAATTTAACAGGTACTTCAATTAATAATTTCAGTACTGAAGTACTTAAAAGCTTATTAAATTTTACTTTATGTCCCAAAAATGATATTTCAAGTACTTAAAATTCCATGGTGTACACCTATTGAAGAGTTGTTTTCCCTTTGTAAAATATGGAGCAATTAGAAAATTCTTGAATTTCTGGTGGATTCGCAAAGTTTCTGTGCTTCCACCAAATATTAAAATAAATCGAATTATTCGAGTATTTGGTGAAAGCACCACCAGCGAAGTCAATAATTCATCCACATATTTTAAGAAAAACGAAACGGCAAAATACGAATTCCAATACAAAAATGAAAGTCCAGTAGTTGCCTTTGGCGTCAGAGGGATTTCCTTGATTTTCAATTATTATCCAAATTGATTTTCCCAAATATGTTGTTTTTGTATCTTTCTATCTTGAATTCTCAGAAGTTTTATCCGATCATACTCCTTGAAGAGAACACATTCTGACACAGTCATTACAATGTGGTCAAACAAATTGAATAACATATTTCATGAAGGTTTTCTAAACCCTGTACATTTAATAATAACTAAATAAATAGTTTAGCAATAATTGTTATTTTCAATAATTCATTGTTGTCGGTTTTGTTTTCATGTTTTTCAAAAATAAAAGAGGTTGAACACAAGAATTTATCAATAAGATATTATGGAGCAATTTGAAAATTCTTGAATTTCTGGTGGATTCGCAAAGTTTCTGTGCCTCCACCAAATATTAAAATGAATCGAATTATTCCAGTATTTGGTGAAAGCACCACCAGCGAAGTCCATAATTCATCCACATATTTTTAAAAAACAAAACGGCAAAATACTAATTCCAATACGAAAGTGAAAATCTTTGACGTCAGTGGGATTTCCTTGGTTTCATTTCATCCAAATTAACTTTCCAAACGAGTTGTTTCTGTACCTACCTACCTCGAATTCTCAGGATTTTTATCCGATTATAGTCCTTGAAGAGAACACATTCTGACACTGACATTTCAATGTGGTCAAACAAATTGCATAATAAATTGAAAATAGAACATTGTTTCTATTCGAGTTGATCGAATGTTGTTCATGAGACTCGAAATACTGAAAGTGTTCGTCACCAGTGAACGATTTAAACTAATGTACCTAACTCATGAGCGCACCCAAAATTCTTCAAGAATTAAAATCTCATCGTAGCAACACTATTTTTTATATTTTAGAGACAAACTTACAATTTCGAGCGCTAATTTCAAAATTAGAACACAGGGAATTTTTTCGTGAACGAAGGGACCTGAAGATGTACTTTATCGCCTCGGCCAGCGGACGCAAAGTAGAACTTCAGCGCTCTAGGGCAAAAAAACTGGTACATCTTGCATCTAAGTAGACGAACGTCAAAGTGAGTGGAAGATCTGTGAAGTAATGTACTGCTTTTTCAGTAATTTCTGGTGGAGTACTATTCGATCTTTTTTTAATCCATAATTTCGCTGAATTTTGTAAAATTAAACATCATTTGACAAATGTACAGAGGGAGACAAAAAACGAAGAACACATCCGAATTCTCATTCCATGGGCGTACCAATATTTTTCTAATTGGGTCAAAATGTGAATTACGTGTGAAAAATATGGGACATCGAGTTTTCATATTATCGGTTTTTGCTCACCTTGATTCAGCATAGTGATAACTTTAAGGCACACGTATTCTTCCATGGTCAGCTTGATCTGTCTGAACATCAGCGTCACGTGGGTGATCCTTTCAATCATCAGGCCCACGTCTTGTCTGAGTTGCTCGATGGTTATCTCTCTACCCATCATCGATATCAGGCAGTTCTGCAGTGTACACAGGTTCGATTCCACCTGTAACCAAGAAAAATTTTCAAAAAAAAATTAAGACAAAATTTGTTTTTGGAGCGCACTAAAGTGAATTCCTACTATGTTTGAGGAACAACGTGTGTACCTAGGATCAATAGGAATACATTGTTATATCACTAACCAAGCTGATTTTTATACAGTACAGTTTTCTTTAATGTACCCCCCCTTCCTTTACTTTTGTTATACTTTTTTGCAAACAATATCGAGAATATATCCCTCCAGGGGTAGCTGAAAAAACCCTCAACATGATTTTTTCAAATGAAACCCTATGGCTTGTGACCCTTCAATGGAAAGCTGGTGGAAAGAGGAATCCATCATACTAGTAAAATTTCATTTTTTCTGTGGCGGGAAAAATGTTTGGGATTTCATCTCTGTTGGCAGGTTATAAAATGTCACTTTTCATGAATTACTTTTTTCCCGTGGGAAAAGAGTGAGTACTTTTTTCCCGTATACAGTGTGTCCCACTTACCATGCTCACCATGGGTATCTTTATAACGGTGAGAGATACGAGGTCGGTTAAATGACACCAAATGTGAAGTTTGTCAGGGCGAACTATAATGTGAAAAAATATTTTGATAAAATCTATTCGTTTTTGTTTTATACGCAAAAAACAGATTTTGATCATTTTCATGTCTCCTCCATAACTTCTTTATTTATGAAAATATTCAAATAGGAATTTCACGTTCTCATGGCAGTTTTTCAAAGTCATGTCGAAAAAAGTATGAAATTTATACCAACTTTTCTAGAATTTGAGATATCAGCACCAACTTTAGTTTTTCAAATGTAGGTCATAGCTCACTATGACTTAGTTACAAATAACTTTTTTTTCTCTTTCAGATAATGTGTCGCAGTAATAGTTTTGTGTTGATAACAACGGAGTTATCGTCATTTATACAAAAACAAAAAATTATTTGGAAGCCGCCATCTTGAATTTATAAATTTTAACAAAAAATCTTGATCTCCGACCTCAAAAACCCCCACTTACCAATTTTGAATCTAATCGGAGCAAATCTTTTCGCCATCTTGGAGCAGCCATTTTTTTTAATTTCAACAAAAATTCCATAATGTATTGTCACCAAAATTATGAACACCTGCCAAATTCCAATCGGAGTTATGGAATTTTTGTTGAAATTAAAAAAAAATGGCAGCTCCAAGATGGCGGACAAGATTTGGTCCGATTCCATTCAAAATGGGTGAGTGGGGGTTTTTGAGGTCGGAGATCAAGATTTTTTGTTAAAATTTATAAATTCAAGATGGCGGCTTCCAAATAATTTTTTGTTCTTGTATAAATGACGATAACGCCGTTGTTATCAACACAAAACTATTACTGCGACAAATCATCTGAAAGAGAAAAAAAAGTTATTTGTAACTAAGTCATAGTGAGCTATGACCTACATTTGAAAAACTAAAGTTGGTGCTGATATCTCAAATTCTAGAAGAGTTGGTAAAAATTTCATATTTTTTTCCAAATCACTTTGAAAAACTGCCATGAGAATGTGAAATTCCTATTTGAATATTTTCGTAAATAAAGAAGTTACGGAGGAGACATGAAAATGATCAAAATCTGTTTTTTGCGTATAAAACAAAAACGAATAGATTTTATCAAAATATTTTTTCACATTATAGTTGGCCTTGACAAACTCCACATTTGGTGTCATTTAACCGACCTCGTATCTCTCACCGTTAAAAAGATATCCATGGTGAGCATGGTAAGTGGGACACACTGTATATCATATATATCATACACTGATCATGGCTTTTGTTGTGCTATAGTTCCCAAAAATGAGTCAATAATACCGTCTCCGAGGAAGAACTGCAAGTCCTGTTATCTTCCATTCGACTTCGCGGTTACGTATATTACTAAACAAACACTAAATTTGGAATTTCTTGAAATCAAATCACAGAATTAGACTGACAGAAGGGATATCATATATTTGATTACTTCTAAAGAATGATAAAGATGCCTACAACGTAGGTGTCCCTACTGTCAAAAACTTAAAATTTCACGTCGATTATTTTCAGATTCCAAAATAATATAATATCTTCTCAATATTGATTCATCCTTTCTTTTGTCACAGAAAAAAATAGTGTATTATACACGGGAAAAATATTAGATTTCAGCTCACGGATTTTTGTCTGACAACACAACCTGGGGCTAAAATGTACTACTTTTTTCCCTTGTATAATAAATAACTATTTTTCATACGTTTAGAGGTTGCATGAAATTGAAATATAATTTTAATTTTGTATACGAAATGTAATTTTAATTTTTTATACGTATACACATGTATTCAAATACAGAATGAAAACAAATGAGAATCGTATAAGAACATATAGTTTTTTTCAAATTATTTTTACGTGTACAATACACACCTGACGTTTGGTGCGTCCCTCTCGACTCACCCTGTATTATTGCGGGGTTGCAATGATAAAATCTGACATTTCGTAGCGTGAATACCAAATCGCTTGAATTCACACAGTATATTCTAACTTTTCAGATTGTTGCATAATATTCGACGGGACAAACAAACATTAAATAACACCGTTAAATATACGATAGTGTAAATGGAAACGTATTCTGCCATCCAAGTATAGATATAGATAGGTTCACAGAATGTAATACCCAATCTTAATCGAATCAGAATTATCAATTGAAAAATATTCGGCGCAGTTTTTTTGGACTGTACGAAATTGTAAATATTTGCTATCAAAATAAGTATGGCTATTGTTATCGTCTTTCCATGAATCAGCCGATGCTAGATAAAAAAATCACTAATCAAATAATACTCCTGCTTATATATCTCCGTAAATATTAAATAAAAAACTGTCGATTTCCTCGTTCAATTTGCAATGCGATGTTTTTATAACTCCTGTCAAGCAGTTCATCGAAATCCAATAGCTGCATGGCACCCTGATCAATTTATCCCAAATTCCCATGAAAATTGTAGATTACAGTGGGATTACAGTAACTTATCTGAACTAAACTGCTCAACACATGAAACGTAAAATCGCCCTTTTTCTATCAAATTTGAATCATCATAACTTTCGATTTCTCCAACCGATTTACAATTATTTTTCAGTTTCTGAAAGCTCGTTTCGTTGACTATCGAACCTATGGATATGACTATTTCATCTTTTGCTAATGAGATTCTACAGGATGATAATCACAGTTGTGCATTTTTCCAAAAATTCCAATCGCCTCCCGTTTGAAAAAAAAAAATTTATATTTTTTTTTGGGTCAAAAAAATATTGCTTCATATGTTTTCTCGATATTGTGGAAAAATTTATGGAATTGACACATGCGTTACTGAAATATGAATGTTTGATTAAGATAATGCATAATTTGATGCTCTAATTTCTATTGGCGTTGTGTTCCTGTTAATCTGGTTCGAACGGTGGTAGAAAATTTTGAAATGATGCATGATCAACCTACGCTTATATACTGCGTGGTCCTCAACCAACAATTATGACATGAAGTAATAAAAAAAATCTTGTTTTGACGAGCAAGATAATTTCGAAGCAGGAAACCGATTGAGAAGTTTTCTTTCGATCAAAGCGTGTAGAAGAGGTTATCATCACCATATCATGTTGCTACATAATCTATTACTGATCTTGCAATCTCGTGAATTTTCAAAATTTTCATGTTCACTTCAATATTAAATTCAATTAAAGGTGATTTGAACTGGAGTTATTGATGAAAAGTCATCGAACTGGAACATTTTAACTTTACCATCCTGTATCTCGGAAATTAAGCAGTTTCAGACTGAGGTAAGTTGCTTCAGATCAACTTATTTCGACTTCAGAAATATGTGTTGAGATTTTGTACAGACATTTCAGAGATGTATATTAAAAACTCTGATGAATAAGTTGATATAAATTAGGTTATCTGAACTACGAATTGATAGGCCAATCGAGCAGTGTGAAAAAAATGCAGACTTCTTATTAAAATTAGGAAGTTGGCTCTGACTTTTGGCACACCCTGTATAGCTGAAGATCTAAAAATATTTCAGGTCGACTGAATATAATCGATAATAACAGCATCCCATTATTTTTTCTAGTTTTTAATTCAACTGTAACTGTAAGTTGGAAAACTTCTGTGTGAAATCGCAGAAACCATCCATATTTCTCAAAGTGGTCCAAGAAGAAACACTAGCTCCTCTTTCTCAAACCATATAATGGAATCATCCAATCATAATTTCAATATATCTGACAACATTGATTTTCTCCACATTTGTAATAAAGGCTCTAGGTTGAACCTATTGAAAATTCTAGAAATTCAAAAATGTGTAAATAATCCCAATTTCACTTGTTTTAATGATCAAACCAATTTTGAACGTAGCTTAATTTTTCGTACTTCAAAATCTCAATGATTAGCATCAAAACATATTATAACCCATATTGGTCTATTGTTATTCTTCTCCCAAACCCTTGTTTCCATTGCTTTCTAAAGGACCCCGCACGAAAACACGGTAAATTGGCTCTCGGTCGAATTGGCTGGAATTTAACTATGTTATTGTGGGATGGCTCATTAGAAAAATATGTGAGTTTGAGAAGTTTTGTATGTTTAGTTTCTGAGATATAAGCCTACAAAGTTCGTAAAAACGTCGTATCGGGGTAGGATTGACGAAGAAAAAAAACTGTTTTTTTAGTATAAATAAGACAAAATAAGCTAGAAAATGTATTGATCGGAACTCAAATACATGTCTAGTTATGATCACATGAATTATAGTAAATCATGGTGTATACGAGGCACGGTCAAAAAATTAATTTTTCAGAAAAAAAATTCGAGCACTATTCCAAAACCAACAAGTTATATTTTGGTGGGATATTATAGTTTCAGTCTATTGTAGGCTTCGAAAACGTATTTTGATTCTTGATAACTATCTCTGTTCGAAATATGAATTCTTTGAATTTTGTGTTATACCCCTTTTGAAAACAATTGAAAGCTTGTTTTTGATCATAAAGAAAGAGATTGATTGATACTGTTGATTGAATGAGAGCTGAGGAAACTCACTAGCGAATTCAGTTATTCAATATTGCCTTCCATTTAGATACAGGGTGTGTTAGATTTTGTTGAAGATTATTCAACATGTTTCAATTGAATATCTCGAAAACAGTTCCGTTAATTTGGATCTCATTTTACACACATTATTTTGAATATGTTGACTATCATATGCAAAAGGTTTTTCAATTTTTTATGTTTCGTTTCTGAGATATCAATTTTTGAGTAATATCCGAGGTATATTAACCCGTTAATACTTGTAATACTGTAAACTCAAAAAGGCATATCTCAGAAACGAAACATAAAAAAATTTAAAAACTTTTTGCATATGATAGTCAACATATTGAAAATAGTGTGTGTAAAATGAGATCCAAATTAACGGAACTGTTTTCGAGATATTCAATTGAAACATGTTAAATAATCTTCAACAAAATCTAACACACCCTGTATCTAAATGAAAGGCAATATTGCACAACTGAATTCGCTAGTAAGTTTCCTCAGCTTTCATTCAATCAACAGTATCAATCAATTCCTTTCTCTGTTTTCAAAAAGGGGTATAACATGAAATTCTGAAAATTCATATTTCGAACAGAGATAGTTATCAAGAATCAAAATACGTTTTCGAAGCCTACAATAGACTAAAACTATAATGTCTCACCAAAATATAACTTGTTGGTTTTGGAATAGTGCTCGAATTTTTTTCCGAAAAATGAATCTTTTGACCGTGCCTCGTATACACCCTGATTTACTATAATTTATGTGATCATAACTAGACATGTATTTGAGTTCCGATCGATACATTTTCTAGATTATTTCGTCTTATTTATACTAAAAAAAACAGTTTTTTTCTTTGTCAATCCTACCCCGATACGACGTTTTTACGAACTTTGTCGGCTTATATCTCAGAAACAAAACATATAAAACTTTTCAAACTTACACATTTTTCTAATGAGCCATCCCACAATAACATGATAAAATTTCAGCCAATTCGACCGAGAGACAATTTCCCGTGTTTTCGTGCGGGGTCCTTTATTTGGTTCTTGTCAATGTCTTATCAGTTTTATCATATTTGACATTGACTGATGTAACTTTTTCTTTGTCATGTTTTACTTTTCATGTGATTTATGATGTTTCTGGTTCTTCGAATCTTTTAGGTACTTCCGAATACATCATTTTTGTGTCTGATGATGGCCTGTGGCCGAAACTAGTTACACTACCTATTAAAAAATGTTTCGTGGCCGACAGACTTTGGGACTTGTATTGCTTTTTCTTCTAAACTTCTGTGTGGCTTACGTAAATCACCCTGTATGTTGGTGGTTTGATGATTCGTCAGTAGAAACGAGCCCATATGGTAATGCCGAATTCGGCGACATGAAAAATCGATATTTCTTATTGTTCTTATGCAATTAGGCGTATCGTATATACCGGAAAAATGATCACTATAAAAATGTCGCGTCTAACATAATTATGTTGTCGACCCAATTTCAATTTCAATTTAGCTTTGGTCGTTGAACTGTTATCGGCGATTGTCCCGGTAGAGAAATACAAGCAGAAATAATTCAGTCTCTATTGAGAATATTCATTGGGATTGACTGTAAACAAGAATATTTTGATGATTATTTTTTAATATTCCTGACAAACACTATAGAAACTTTCAATTTCAATTTTTCATGTATGTCCTAACCCAGCGAGCACAAACATCCCTAGGATGTTTTGGGATGTTTTGAAAATGTTGGCATGAAGATGTTATTTTGAGACGTAATATGCACTGACCAAAGAGGTCTTTGAAGGATATTGAAGTATTGTTCTTGTTCTTCTGTGGCATTTCTTTGTTTGCCTACCGAGAGGTATCCCTGGGATGTTTTGGGATGTTTTAGAAATGTAGGCATGAGGATGTTTTTTTGAGGCGTAATATGCACTTCCCAAAGAGGTCTTTGAAGGATATTGAAGTATTGTTTTTGTTCTTCTGTGGCATTTCTTTGTTTGCCTACTGAGAGGTATCCCTGGGATGTTTTGGGATGTTTTAGAAATGTAGGTATGAGGATGTTTTTTGAGGCGTAATATGCACTTCCCAAAGAGGTCTTAGAAGGATATTGAAAGTATTGTTTTTGTTCTTTTGTGCCCATTCTTTGTTTGCCCCACCACAACGTCTCATGCTTACGTCACAATACGATGAATTCTGATTCGTTTTCGATTTTGTTCTTCTTGTTCGCAATTGGCATTCGCGTTTGCAGCGTGTCACGCTTACATCACGATGCTAACGAACAGAAAGGAATTTGGTGAAGTTTATTGTGTTAGAAGACTTATTTAGTTTGTAATAATGACCATCAGATGCAAGATGTGTTGTTCGGTGCCTCATCAGTGTAATCAATATATAAAAGTACGAATTTATCAATACACAGCTTCTCCGCAGTTGCAAAATTATGCATTGTGGAGAACATTTCAAAAATTGGGAAACCTATTTCCAATTATATGTCTGTGTGTAGTAAGCACTACTCAGAAACCGATTAAGAGGTAATTTCATATCAAGAGAATATTTTTATGTTCAATCTATTTTTGATGCATTTTTTCATTCAAGGGAAATGGAATCCTAATGCAAAAGTTCATTTTGACAAAAGGCTTCAGAAAAGTACCTCGAAAATGTTTTTTTTACAGCGATTTAATGTGCGCAAGACGCGTTGAAAATGTTTTGTTGTGTCCATGAAAAGGCTTCAAAAAGAACTAGGGAGAAGGTAGTATTGTGAGATATCAAGGACATCTCGATAATTGCCGCCTGCGGCGGACATTGGCTGTTCTATAATAGTTCTATTCATGTGTGAACAGAACATCGCAGTGGAGGTTCAATGTCTCGAAATCTCGTACTTTTAACATCTCTGAGATGTTTTTGTGCTCGCTGAGAATCAATTAGAATATACATTTAGAATTAAGCGATTTTTCTCCATTATTTTCTCACATATGCTGGGTAGGGATCAAAAAGAAAATTATGATTGAAAAGTCTATTCATTTCACGATATATTGATCGCAGAAAAGATTTTCATTTGATCTCGCGTCATCTTAGAGCCACCATGTTGAATTTATTTATTTCGATAAAGAATTCAAAATCCCTGACCTCAGAAACCCTCACATAATATCATCAGTTTTGAATCGATTCAGACCATAACACAGATATTGTCCGCCATCTTGGAACCGACCTCTATGAATTCATAAATTTCGACAAGGAACTCAAAATCACTGATGACCCCGGAAACACTCCCATACCAATTTTTAATCAAATCAGACCATAAGCACAAGTCTCGTCCACCATCTTGAAACCGCCATATCGAAAAGTCAAAATCTCTGACCCCGGAAACTCCCAAATATTATCAGTTTTGAATCGCATCAGACCATAATCACAAATCTTGTCCGCCATCTTGGAACCACCATTTTGAATTTGTCAATTTGGACAAAGAATTCAAAATCTCCGACACTGAAAACACCAACATACCAATAAGGTTGTACATACTAGTCGAATTTACGCCACATACAAATTTATATTGATCATTCCGAGTATAAATGGTATCTGATGCAATCATTAGTTTTTAAAAATCATCACGAATACTTTTTTCAATGATTAAAATCGGCACCTTCAGAAAACGCCAGCTTTCGATGACGTCACATACCTTTTCACGTGGCAATTTGTTGATATATTCCTCTTTATTCCTCAACAACCAGTGCCACTGCCATTAGGAATATGCTAATGTTCCTGATGATAATCGAGATTCTATTTAAACCCAAAATATTTTGTAACTCTGGCAACAGCGTAATGCTTAGAGTTCGCAGAGATATCAAGAAAATAATTTCTAGTCTAGTCTAGTCAAATCCAGCATCAAATTTAACAAATACTTCGAATATTCGAAGATAATCCTCATATTATCTGATTCTTCAGTTTTGTGTTGTGTTCTCTGTTATTTGCAGTGAGCATTCAGTCCAGAAAATGTATTCCATATTTGAAATATTCTTGCACCTGTTTACAGAAATAGAGAATGGATACGAAAGTTAAATCTTATATGGTTGCATTCTTTCATGTTATGAAACATCGTGAATTTCAATGACTATTTCAAAAAAGTACAGAGCTCTGAGGAAAAAACGGTTTATGACAGTGCACTAGTTAGTGCTAACATAAACATAAAAGATTGTGTAAGAAAGAACGATAAAGACTCACCTCTTGGCTGAAATCGGTCTCGAGCACAGTGGCAGCGATCTGCTGCTCCCCCTGCACCTTGTGTATGGCCTGGTAGGCCGAGGTGGTCAGCACGAGCAGCTCGTGCCACTTGTGCGTCAGCAACCTCGTGTGTACCTCGACGGGCAGCTCCAAATAGAAGGGCAACCTTTTCGTCCACTGCACCAGCTTGTACACGATCGAGTCGCCGATGTTGCACAGCTTCTCGCCCAGGTCGGTGTTGTGGTCGAGCAGTTCGTCCAAATTCCGCAAGGTGGCGATGTCCTGCAAACAAGCGTTCGCATCTTAAAAACGCCTCAACTTAGACGGGTGCAGCAACAGGTTGGGGCTCTGATAGATGACACAAGCGGAGAAACGGAGTGACAAGCACCTATTAATTAACGCAGTAGCAAGAGTCTGTTGATGTATTTGGTTGTTTATTGAGTTTTTAGTAAGTTGGTGTGCAGCACCTCGACGGACAGCTTCAAATAGAAGGGCAACCTTTTTGTCCACTGCACCAGCTTGTAGACGATCGGGTCGCCGATGTTGCATAGCTTCTCGCCCAGGTCGGTGTTGTGGTCGAGCAGTTCGTCCAAATTCCGCAAGGTGGCGATGTCCTGCAAACAAGCGTTCGCATCTTAAAAACGCCTCAACTTAGACGGGTGCAGCAACAGGTTGGGGCTCTGATAGATGACACAAGCGGAGAAACGGAGTGACAAGCACCTATTAATTAACGCAGGAGCAAGAGTCTGTTGATGCTTTCGATTGTTCATTGAGTTTTTAGTAAGTTGGTGTGCACCTCGACGGGTAGCACCGAATAGAAGGGCAGCCACGTCCACTGCACCAGCTTGTAGACGATCGAGTCACCGATGTTGCACAGCTTCTCACCCACTTCGGTATTGTGGTCGACAAGTTCGTCCAAATTCCGCAAGGTGGCGATAACCTACTAAAAAGCGTTAGGATCTTGAAAACGCCTCAATTCAGACGAGCGCAGCAACAGGTTGGAGCTCTGAGAGATGGCAAGAGCGATGATACAAGCGGAGCAACAGAATGACAAGCACCTATCAATTAACGCAGGGGCGAGAATGTGTTCATGTAGTTGGTTGTCTATTGAGATTTTAGTAAGTTGGTGTGCACCTCGACGGGCAGCTCCAAAGAGATTATCAGCCTTTTCGTCCACTGCACCAGCTTGTAGACCATCGAGTTGCCGATTTTGCACAGCTTCTTGCCCAGGTCCGTGTTGTGGTCGAGCAGTTCGTCCAAATTCCGTAAGGTGGCAATATCCTACATATAAGCGTTCGCATCCTAAAAACGCCTCAACTTAGACGAGCGCAGCAGCAGGTTGGAGCTCTGAGAGATGACAAGAGAAATGACACAAGCGGAGTTACGGAATGACAAGAGTAGAGGGGCTATGTATGTTCTGGCTGAAGCCAATCAAATACCAGCATCTAGTTGGAGGCCACGGAAATGCCACCGAAGTGTCACGGAAACGTCACGGAACATGGAAATGTCATTAAAATGCCAAGAAAATGCCACGGAAATGCCACCGGAGTTTCATGAAAACGTCATGGAACATGGAAATGTCATGGAAATGCCACGGAAACGTCAAGAAAATGCCACGGAAGTTTCAAGAAAACGTCACGGAACACATAAATTCTTCCGTGGCATTTCCTTGACGTTTCCGTGGCATTTTCTTGACGTTTTCGTGACATTTCCATGACATTTCCAAGTTCCGTGACGTTTCCGTGACACTTCGGTGGCATTTCCGTGGCATTTCCTTGGCATTTCCATGACATTTCAATGTTCTGTGCCGTTTCCGTGACACTTCGATGGCATTCCCGTGGCATTTCTGTAGCCTCCAACTAGAAGCTGGTCTCCGATTGGCTTGAGCCAGAACATACATAGCCCCACTACTCAAGCGGCGCAACGGAATGACAAGCACCTATTGATTAACGCATGAGCGAGAGTCTGTTGATGTATTTGGTTGTTTATTGACTTTTTAGTAAGTTGGTGTGCACCTCGACGGGCAGCTCCAAATAGAAGGGCAAACCTTTTCGTCCACTGCACCAGCTAGTAGAATTTCGAGTCGCCGATGTTGCACAGCTTCTTGCCCAGGACGGTGTTGTGGTCGAGCAGTTCTTCCAGTAATTGTTGATCATCATTAACATTTCATCGACGAATCAACTAACGACGACCGAACGCCACTCGAACATGTTGGAACTAGAGTCACTGGATGGTATTAGTTTGATAAGAGTTCGGACACAGCTGAACTTTTGTCCTTTTCTATTTTCTATAATACAATGGTTTAGGTGAATAAAAGAATAAGACATATATTCGGCTCTTTGTCTTTTCAATTTCCCTAGTAGTGCCTGATTGTCAGATACGATTTTAGAGGTTATATTTTCTGTCAAATCAATCATAGCCGTAGATGGACAATGGGTATAGGGTACAAACACCCAATTCAATTTATAGTGATACACTTTTAACAGAACAACTGTTATATAAATGAAAAGAATGCATGTAACAACATTTTAATATTAGAAAATATACACATATGGATGACCTTTTATAGCTATAATTCCTTATTATATGTGAAACTGTACTCCAGTGATGAGTATAAAACATGATAGAGAGATATTCTCAATTTACAGGAAGTAACATAAGTACTTTCAAGTGAAGTATTCCTGAGACAATTATAAGAAATAAAGTCTATATAAGCTTTTGTGTCCGGAAATGCATCATTTCGTAGATACAGAGTGCTGAAATACAAAGAACAAATCATTTTTCGATAAACATTTGATAGGAAAAAAGTAGTTTATTTTGACGAGACCAACCAAATACTTGGTTGTGTAAAGTTCTCAACAATTCCACTTAGCGCCCTAGGAGCTAATAAGTAACATGGATCGATATAGAAAATATCTCCAAAACATTAACCTCCAGCGTAATTAAGGCCCTTATAATAATTCCCTTGATACATAAATAACTATTCACTGTCCACTGTTGAATTTTAAATTTGGTCGGCACCAAAAACGCCATTCAATAATATATCACTCTAGTTTACTTGCTTTTCTTAGTTTCGTTTTCAAATTCTCAATTTCATTATGTAATTTTGCGATCATTTCCTCTTTTCCATGAGATCATTTCGTTTTGTATTTTGTGTGATGATAATAATGGAAATTTGTTCTCGAAATCGCCTGCTTTGTAAATTGATGGAACAGCAGATTCTCACAAACAGAATTTGAAATCTTCTGTTTGAAGATGGGCCTAAAATATAGTTTCATTCTAATCAGATGCTGTTATAAAAAGTGAATTTTAATGAGTACCTCACAAATTTTGCTCGTCTTCAAATTGATTTTGCATCCAGGCCATTCCATATCTTCCTTCCATAAGCGAATGGTTGATATTTGTTTCGGAAAATTGAATAAATGATATCCATTTTCTTCAGAATTGGCACAATTTATTACACAGCAAGTAATTTCCATAGCTGCTTTCATCTCGAATGTATAATTATGAAATTTTATTTCAATTCTGACGTTTATAAAATGTATTGTCAAATTCAAACAATTTTGAATGAAAAAGCGCGGGACGACTATGGTGCTCTTGTCACAATGCAAGGTGTGAAACTTAATAAATCTAAACACTCAAAAACCCTAACCGTTGTCATTTCTGTGTCCGAACTCTTATCAAACTAATAACATCCAGTGACTCTAGTTGGAACTATGTTAAATGATAAAATGATGATACTAGCGAAGCAACGAAATGAGAAGTATGTATTCATCTAAAGGTATGCACGCCGAAATGTTAACTGGTGTTGATGTAAAGTGATCAAAGGTCGTGGACAAAAATATAGGCCGAACGAGATGGAATATACAAGAATTCTCCTAGGAACAACTGGCAACGAGTGTTGATGTATTGGCTTTTTGAGTTGGGTTATCAGTTAATTGAGTAGTTGGTTAGTTAAAAAGCTGCACGTGATAAAATGAGTGTTGATATTCATTCGCATTTCACCAACGCCCAACTAACAACGACTCAAGGCCACGAGAACATGTTGGAGCTGCAAAAGAAAACAAACCGAAGATACTATGCATAGTTGATTTGGGTCTTGATAAGTTTGTCGAGTCATTTGTTGACGAAATATTTGTGTCATTGTAGTTGGTTGTTGGTGAGAAATTTTTTTCATGATTTAGTTGATGAAGGAATCCGAGTTCTCGAATAATTGTCTGATTTTTCGGGCCAAATCATCCTCTCACCTGGAACTCATCACAGTCGATCAGCGTCTTGATCATCGACAGCGAGTACTCCACAGAGAAATTCCTGTCCCGCGAACTACTCACGGCACTGTCGACGCGCTGCCGAAAGCGCACCACCTCGCTGGGATTGGTCAGCGCCGTTTTCAGGATCGTGCCGTTGACTAGATCGGCGCAGATGGCGCCCATCGGCGCCTGCTCCTGCTTGAACTGCTGGTCCTGCTTGTACTGCTGCTGCGGCGACATCGGGCTCTTTTGCTGGTGCTGCTGCTGCTGCTTGGTGGTGGGCTTCTTGTGCTTCTTGTATTTCACTTTGTAGAGGTTGTAGACGGCGCCGCTGTTACGGCCTCCCGGCATCCGGTCTTCCCGAACGGCTGCAAAGACATTTCGGCTGGAGTGGGGAGGAGGTTTTAATTCTGCTAATAAAGACTATAAAGTCTTATTGCAGTTTTATATGTCATTGCCTATATATAGCATTGTCCATTTGATTTATTTGTCAATATCAATATTACTGTTAATTAGGAACGTATTATTATCATTATCTCTATTATTTTGTGTTAAACTTATTTTGTGTGCTGCTTTGTTGACTTGTCATATAACTCATGTTAGAGTTCCTAAACGTACTTGACACTGCTATTTTGACGTTTTTTGTATATTAGAGTACGGACACTTGGGCTACGTTTAGCGGCAGGTCTGGACCACCGTAGTCGGACCACAACAAGCATAGAAGTTCTAAACGACATCGGTCCATGTATTCGTATTTGTATATGGTATCAATGATATAGTGTCATGAGAACCCCCATTTAATGTGATAATTTCATTTTTATTTCGAAATTTAACTGTTCAGAGTGATTCTTGAACGATGGTGCTTGTTGAAATCAATTCGGTGAACATTCTCAAATATATTGATGATAGATATCGGCCGATGGTGGATGGTAAACAGGTATACCATCCTGAAAATGTTATCTGTGTCAAGTGAGAAGTGTAAGGTGTATTTTATAATGAGTGAAATAAACGCTGTGATTTTTCGATAATTGCATTGCTCATATGAAACATTCAATATATAAGGGAAATATCCCACAGAAAAAACGACAAAATGAAACACTCTTTTTTTAGTGTATCCAAAAACAATTGCAGTCACTTCAAACGAACTTCAAACACGCCTACACCGCACAGTGCGGGATATTCTGCAATTGATATTGGATACACTATAACTAGTTACACTGAAAATGACACCGTTTTCAATACTGCATTCACCAATTACAACAAATCAAAAATAACGAACTCCTCACCTTGCAACACCATCCCCTGTTCTATACACTTCTTAAACCGACAGTACTGACACCTGTTCCGCTGCGCTTTCGTAATCTCACAGTTCCCGTCCGCCACGCACGTATACACCCTCCGATTCTGCACAGTCCTCTTGAAGAACCCCTTGCACCCCTCGCACGTGATAATCCCGTAGTGCAGCCCCGTGGCCTTGTCCTCGCAAATCATGCAGATCATCGGCTGCTCCTCCTCCTCGATCTGCTCCGCCTGCCCGGCCTCCAGCCCCGCCCTATACAGCCCGGGCGGGGCGAGAATGGGGGCAGTCAGGTTGAGCGCCTGCGTCTGCTGCCCGGCCGGCAACTGGCACAGATCGCCGGCCCACAGTCGCTCCATGTTGAGCGGCGCGCTCGTGAACTGGGAGGTGGGGGAAGTGGGCGGTCCCAGGCAGCGACTCGCCGGCCGCAGTCGATCCTGGCCGAGGTTGAGCAGCAGCTGCGCCGCCGTCTCGTCCGTATTGGTCGCGACCGGCCAACCTGAGGTGGTGGGCTCGCCGAGGGGCGGAGTCAGCGACGGCTGCGACCAGATCATCGTCCGCACGCCGCCCGCTTCGCCCATGATGACAGTGGGCGTTTGCCGCGCCGCGGGGTTGTTCCTGGGACTGGGCGGGGCGGGCGGGTTGACGAACGTGCCGCCGATGATCTCGGGCTTGACGCCGTTGATCCTCGAATGCTTCAGCCAGTGCTGGTTGAAGGGGGCGGTGGGTTGGGCGATGATCACGCCCCTGGGCGTGGGCGCGGTCAGGAGAGACATGGAGGAGGAGGTGGGTTCCTGGCAGGCGAGCGCCGCTCGTGGGCTGGCAGGGGGTTGGAGGAGGAGGGGCGTGTGGCGGATGACGGGGCTGGCGCGGGGACTGGCGGGGGCGTGGCGACCGGGGGAGCTGTGTGGGCGAGGCGGCTGCGAGGGGCTGAACTGCGGCGCTGGGCGGGTGGGCGGGCTGAGAGATCGGATGACCGGGAGGTGCCTGGAAAG
This sequence comes from Phaedon cochleariae, assembly GCA_918026855.4. Lineage (NCBI taxonomy): Eukaryota > Metazoa > Arthropoda > Insecta > Coleoptera > Chrysomelidae > Phaedon > Phaedon cochleariae. Next base: position 713,865 of record OU896712.1, read on the forward strand.
GAGACAGACGGATATACCGGGGGTCTGGTGAGGAATAGTTGCAAGCTGTGACTTGAACGATTTCAACGGATGAGAAGTTGTTTCAAATTGTTGGAAAATATTACGAACTAGTGCATATGCGAATTTCATGAATTTGAACCCGAACGGGCACACGAATAATTCAATTTCACTGTTTCGAATAGAATTATACCGGGTGACACAGGGTATCGGGCCACCCCTGTAACTTTTGCATTCGTGAACGGATCTTTCTGAAATTTGGTACAGTTATTTCAATCTTTATTTCAATCTTTGCTATAGACATTACATTGCATCTCATATAAATATGAATATAATCATTAACATTTACAATGGAACACCCTGTATAATTTTACATATTCAAGTTCAAAACAAGTGCAATCTTTATATATTATTTCTCCTCATGGATAAATGAGATGTGGTCAAGGCTATTCACAATGCGTCGCACATAAAATAGAAACAAATTTTTCAATTTTTCAGAAAAAATATTTGTTGTATCATTAATTATCGATGAATCAATTCAGTCATCACGTTTTGATCAAACATTCATTATTTTTTGTTTATGCCACCTACATATCTCCTCAGCACATACATTAAGGAAACAAAAATACCTTAGTGAGCTATTTTGTGTGGTTGTTTAACTATTCCGTCATAGATTGGAATACACTTCGAGAAGGTTGGTGAGGGTAAATTCGAGAAAAAATGGCTAACATGTCGAATATCAAACAACCCACTGACCTGATGACGCTAGCTGTCCCGCCCCCGTCCCCGCCTCCACCACCGCCCCCGTCGAACACGCCCGGCTCGTCCAATCGCGCGTCGCTTCTCTCCACCGCAGGCGGCCCGCGGTCGTGGTGGGCGTGGCCAAGTGGGTGGGGCGTCATCGAGTCGGGGCTGGGCGGCGGCCGATGGTGGGCGGGGCTTTCCTGGTGCCGGTGGTAGGCGTGGCCTTCCTGATGCCGGTGGGCGGGGCCCTCCTGGTGGTGGGAGGCAGGGCCGTCCGTTTTGGGCGAGGCGGGCGGGCATAGGAGGTCGTGCGAGGAGGAGGTGCTCGTGTCGGCGATCGATTCGCCTAGAAGCAGACAGAAGAGATAGAGATTAGGCGTTTTCGGAAACTTACTCGGGTTGATCGATTCGTAAACTGAACGTTCGGTAACTTAAACCTAGAGTGACTTTATAAATAGAGTGACGACAATAGTGGTACACTTCTTGATTGGTCAGACCTCTAATATGGAGGTGCATATCCACTTGTCTTGTTTTCTCCGAGGGGGAAACAACTCTTTCAATAGGTGTACACCATGGAATTGTAAGTACTTTAAGTATCATTTTTAATACATACAGTACATATTCAATAAGCCTTTTAAGTCTCGTTTTAAATACTTCAGTATTCAAGTACCCATTAACAGTATCTTGAGTACCAGTTTTAAGTATTTTAAGTACTTTTTAATTGCTAATATTTGAATATGGTGTACACATTTTGGGTAGTTGTTTCCCCCTCGGTTTTCTCCATTTAGTTCTACGCATTCTTTTTCACTTTGTCAATGCTTTGTCTTTGTTTTTTGCTCTTTGGTCACAAAACATCCAACAATCAAACATGAAACTCTTTTCGTCAGTACCTTGGATATTAACTGTTAGAATCCGTCTTATGGGGAAATCTCAAATTATTTAAATGATGAAATGAAAATATCAAATATTTGAAGCGAACATCAGGCGGAAATTCATTACAGCATGGGAGATACCCTGATTTTAAACTATTCATTTGAACTTGAACATCTACACAAATCAATACTATGTAGCGGAAGGAAGAATATTCAAATTTTGACTATTTCTTCAAATCTCTTTCGAAGTATTCGATATTTATAATAATTGATTTTCTGACAACTACTTTTAGAGTTATCATTTAAGGTCATCAGAGTCCTGTAACTCCTCAACTAAACCCTATACATGGTGTATTTATTTTGAGAAAAATCAAAAAACACCCTGTATCTTATATGTATAGCTAGTATATAGGGTGACTTACAAAAGTTGATGAATCGTTACAGAATAATTTCAGTAATGACATAAAGGCCATTATTTTAGAGTAGTTCGCTTGATTTAATACATACCGTCACTGCTGCAACGAGAATCCACTTTTCTTCTTTTTAGTTTCAAATCCTGAAAAAGGCTCATCTTGTCGAGCTCACACGGGGTCCGCGTAAGGGTCATAATTCCTGAAAAAGAAAACACAAAAATCAACAACAGAAATATACCCCAATCAGAATTTTTCAGTAAGAATCTTTCAACGATCTGAATAAGATGGAAAATATGTGGCACTTCCTTGACAGTAAATAATCACTTCGATTTTTCGTTTCTTGAAAATACTGTCAAAAAATAATGAGTGTCCTCTCATTCATGACTTCTGTTTACTGTGATATTCATCGTGATATACTGAATTATATAGGAAATATGGATATTCAATATCTGAATGAAAACATTATGTAATATGTAGCAGTCCTTTTTACCTTTTATATTTTATAGATTGTAGTATTTTCATTCTTTTATTTCTTTTTTCTCTTTCCTCCATCTATATTTGAATATTCTTGTATATTATTCATCAAAATGTTTGTAACTACACTTCGAACTTTCTTTTAAATAATTTGTCCAGTAAATGGGTAACTGTTGGGCAATAAACGATATTATTATTGTTATTATTATTATCTTATTATTATACAGAGTGGGCCGTTGAAAACGAAACAGAGGCTCTGTAGGTCGCCAAAACCGGATTATAAAGAAAATCTGAAACACGTCAACTATATTTTCGAGGGAGACATCGTTCTAAAATATTTTCAGCCCTGCGGCGTTGCCGCTTCTAGAGAAAAGAAGCAACAACTTTGTTATATCAAATGGAGCACCATGTTTTTTATTGTATTTTTAGATTCTCCCCGAAGAGCCGATTTCATCAATGTATCACACTTGGGGTCCAGCTGTAATGGTTTCAGCGATATAAAGTGTTCAAAATCGAGATTTTTCAACTTTAGCATTTTTTTGTGTCAAAACTATTCATTATTGGTCAAAACGGCTTTCATGTCCCTATCTCAACTTGTGATTTACTATCTACTAACATTTAATTGGAACAGATACAGGGTGATCAGAATTCTGAATCTTGAACCACCCTGTATTTGTATCAAATAAATGTCAGTAGATAGTAAATCACAAGTTGAGATAGGGACATGAAAGCCGTTTTGACCAATAATGAATAGTTTCGACACAAAAAAATGCTAAAGTTGAAAAATCTCGATTTTGAACACTTTATAACCCTGAAACCATTTCAGCTGGACCCCAAGTGTGATACATTGATGAAATCAGCTCTTCGGGGAGAATCTAAAAATACAATAAAATACATGGTGTTCCATTTGAAATAACAAAGTTGTTGCTTCTTTTCTCTAGAAGCGGCAACGCCGCAGGGCTGAAAATATTTTAGAACGATGTCCCCCTCGAAAATATAGTTGACGTGTTTCAGATTTTTTTTATAATCCGGTTTTGGCGACCTACAGAGCCTCTGTTTCGTTTTCAACGGCCCACTCTGTATACTACTAACCCTGATGATATAAATATTTTAGCTACAAACCTAAAAGATCAAGTAGAACAGATGTTTTTTCAATACATTTCGAGCTATATCTTTATAACCGCATGAACAAAACTGTAGGAAGAACATTTTTGGGATTCTTGAAAAGATTTCTTTCAATCGATACTATACATAATATACAGGGTGTCCGCTAAAAGGAGGTCAATCCATTAACCATATATTCCTTGAACAAAAATAATATGAGTTTCTACATACCATTTTTCATTTTAGCCCTTCTTATTCGATATACAGGGTGTCAAAGTTGAAAATTAGAAACTGTATTTTTCTAATTACTCGCGTAATTAATAAGATATTAATCTCAAAATAGGTACATTACTTCAGCACAAAGAGTTACATCGTGTGAGGAAAACAAAACAGAAAATAACTGTCAAATATTCAAAATACTGGGGGTCAAGTACACACTTACCCCCATTTTTTTTTGTACGTGCGCTAATGACTTTCTATCTATTTTTCTTCATGTGTTCAATCACTTTTGAGTATTTTTTGATTTCTGTAAAATTCCGATAAAATTATTTGTTTTTAAGATAATTCGAAATGTACTGATTATTGTTTGATGCCTTACGGCTTACGGTAATCTCATAATGTTCACATACTCCTATTTATTTCGTCGAAATTGGAAGAGGGCGTATCTTATTACGTACGGAAAGGTGAATATGGAAATACCGGGTGCTCAGAGCGAATGTATTAAAATAATTTTTACACTTTTTAAATTTTTTTTTTGTAAAAATTATTTTAGTACATTTGCTCCGAGCACCCGGTATTTCCATATTTACCTTTTCGTACGTAAAAAGATACGCCCTCTTTCAATTTCGACGAAATAAATAGGAGTATGTGAACATTATGAGATTACCTCAGCCGCATAGGCATTAAACAATAACCAGTACTTTTCGAATTATCTTAAAAACAAATGATTCAATCGAAATTTTACAGGAAACAAAAAATACTTGAAAATGATTGAACACTTGAAGGAAAATAGATAGGAAGTCATTAGCGCACGTACAAACAAAATATGGGGGTAAGTGTGAACTTAACCCCCAGTATCTTGAATATTTGACAGTTATTTTCTGTTTTGTTTTCCTCACACGATGTAACTCTTTGTGCTGAAGTAATGTACCAATTTTGAGATTAATATCTTATCAAATACGCGAGTAATTAGAAAAAAACAGTTTTTAATTCCCAACTTTGACACCCTGTATACCGAATATGAAGGGCTAAAATGAAAAATGATATTTAGATACTCATATTGTTTTTGTTCAAGGAATATGTGGTTAATGGATTGACCTCCTTTTAGCGGACACCCTGTATATATAGAAACCTTGAAAATACGTCCTAGTAAAATTGTAACAAAAGATTAGTTGATATAATCGTAGCAAAAGTATGAATAATTGCTGTGAAGATTGCAGTACTCTTCCACCAACCAGTCAGTTTTCTACCGTAATCAGAGAACACATATGAGAGAACACCATTCTAATAGACAGAACGCCAACATAACGTACACTTTTTCTTCTAATAACTTTCACCTCATTCGTTTCTATCGTTACGTATCCACAAGGAAATGATAGTTATGCTCTTCGATTATTACGCAATCTAATAGAAAACCATTATCGCATGCACTTTCATCCTTTTACTTTTTTGACCGGCTTTACACGAACCACAGACACTGACAATTAAAGGCTTCAATGCTACGAAGCTGGAACCCGTATTAATTTCAAGTTTAGTGCACGGTCAAGAAATGCACTGATTTTATTTCATTTTAGAGGGTATGAGTTGTATTTTGGGTCAGCAGGATCACCGGGTCTGAATCAAATTGAACAGGTTCGGCGCTGGAATGAACTGTGCATTACAAGGTGTTCCCAGGATGATATCGGGCAATTTTTAGTGTTAGGTTTCATCCTCTGCTTGTTTATATAAAATACACCTTCCCCTCATTATTTTCAGCAGTTATAAGATATGCAATTGACTGGTTATAGAGATACATTCAATATGATATTCAATTTCAACAGTTCAGCGACGAATTTTGGATAGCGTCGTACATTTTGATTGATGCATTAAGATTAGCAAACATTTCTCAGGCAATATTTCAGGGAAAAACCAACCTCACAGTATTGTTGGGCATTTTTTCTCTGATTTCAGACTTTAGTTCCTGATTTAAGACCTAATTCTCTGAGTTCATGCTTCATTCTCTGAATTCAAACTTTTTTCTCTGAATTCAGATTTTTGTCTCTAAATTCAAACTTCATTAATTTTTCCTCTGAATTTAGACTGTTTCGTTTCAATTCAGACTTTTTTCTCTGAATTCAGACTTTTCTCTCTGAATTCAGACTTTTTTCTGAAATCAGATTTTTTTCAACTTTAAACTCTGAATTCGGACTTTTTCAACTTTATACTCCGAAATCAGACTTTTTTCTCTATATTCAGACTTTTTCTCTAAATTCAGGCCGACTTTTTTCTCTAAAATCAGATTTTTCAACTTAATACTCTGAATTCTGACTTCATTCTCTGAATTCAGACTTTTCTCTCTGAATTCTGACTTTTTTTCTCTGAAATCAGATTTTTTCAACTTTATACTCTGAATTCTAACTTCATTCTTTATTCTTTGAAATCAGACTTTTTTCTCTGAATTCAGACTTTTTCTCTGAATTCAGATTTTTGTTTCTGAATTCTCAAGTCCTTACATTTTTCCTGTGAATTCCGACTTTTCTCTCTGAGATCAGATTTTTTCAATTTTATACTCTGAATTCTAACTTCATTCTTCGAAGTCAGACTTTTTTCTGAAATCAGATTTTTTCAACTTTATACTCTGAATTCGGACTTTTCCAACTTTATACTCTGAAATCAGACTTTTTTCTCTATATTCAGACTTTTTCTCTAAATTTAGGCAGACTTTTTTCTCTAAAATCAGATTTTTCAACTTAATACTCTGAATTCTGACTTCATTCTCTGAATTCAGACTTTTTCAACTTTGAAATCAGACTATTTTCTCTGTATTCAGACTTTTTCTCTAAATTCAGATAGACTTTTTTCACTGAAATTAGATTTTGCAACTTTATACTCGGAATTCTGACTTCATTCTTTGAAATCAGACTTTTTTTTCTGAATTCAGACTTTTTCTCTGAATTCAGACTTCATTCTTCCAAATCAGACTTTTTTTTCTGAATTCAGACTTTTGTCTCTGAATTCTTAAACTTCATTCTTTCTTCCTCTGAATTCAGACTTTCTTCTCTAAATTCAGACTTTTCTTTAATATGCGTGTAAACAGGGTGTTCCAAAAATACAGGGCAGACAATCACGAGCGCTAATTCCCAAGCATAAATAATGGAGAAACACTCTCCCTATACAGGGTGCATCATGCACAACTGCATTTTGTTTGATACCTGTCCTTGAGTGTAGAGGCCTTGATGGAGGCGTGGCACGATATAGTAATTACTTCGTACGTTTTAAGACGTTATAAAATCGGTTTGGTTTGTGGTAAATAGTTATTTTCCTAACAAGTGCGCAAAGTGTTAATTTTCCGCATACAAATACAGTTAGGCGAACGACGCGTAGAGGAGTTCGTATAAGTTTTTGCGTGTCAGAAACACATTTTTCTCTACGAACTTCATATCAGATAACAACGAAAATTAAACAATTAGTTATTTTTGTATCTAGAGCGCGAAATGCTACTTTGGTGATCGAGATCTGATTTTTTTAACGAGGCGTAGCCGAGTTAAAGAAATAGTCGAGATGACCAAAGTATTTCGCGCTCGAGTTGCAAACAAAATTTTTTCTACAATCGTCAGAAAATATAGTTCTAGAGTAAAAATATGCTTAGCTTGATATAAAAAATAGTGTTGAACTGGCTTAAAAGGCCTCCCCCTATCCTCCCTAGGTTCGCACGATGTTCCGCGAACATAATAGGAATAGGTACTTCGCGCACTGTTTTACTTCGCGCATTGTTTTGTGCAAGGTATAATGTTAACGTAGGAAACTGAAAAAAAGGGTCACTTCGCAATTTGTTATCAATGTGCGAACCTTGTCATTTTTTGACGTTCGTAGAAAAAATAACTAATAATCTTCAGTTACACTTGATAGAACAAACAATTACATAACAATGAAAAAAATGATAGGAAATTGAATTACTTGTTCGTAACGTTTATAATGAAAGAACGATAATTGACATTTTGCAAATTAATTGCATATCCGGTCAGATTTTTTAATGGAAGGGCAGATGTTCATAGCTAATATTTTATTCGACGAATCCTTTATTTTTATTTGTAGATAAAAGATGTAATGTTTTTCTAGTTTGAAGCTGGAGTACAAATATCGGGAAATTCGTTGAAATGTTAAATGGAATACACTTGCAACGACTTCTCATATTTCATAAAATAGTCTACAGCAACAAAAATAAATATGAATTTTCCATACCAGTGAGATTTTTTAGTAGTTCTACTTTTCCGCACTCAGTGCACCATAGTGCGAAAAAGTGCAACTTTGCGCACGCAAACGCATGTACCACCTTGCGCACGCTGGTAGGAAAACTGTGCAGTGTGCTCATAATTTTTTGTTGGAAAAGGTACATTGTCCGTATTTTTCGTGGTTTCACGCTGTAACAATGAAAGTAAGATCCGTTTTCGGTGAACGAATGTGGCTCGAAGAGAGATTGTTAAAGTTGAACATCATTATGCCATACCTCGGCTATGGTTGCCCAACGAACGATTTGGAAACTGGCAAAGTCAATGTTCAGGATTGACCTTGATATTGCCAAAACCGAGTTCGATGTTACAAGAACCAACGAAGTGAAAGTGGACGATGTTTGTTTATAAAGAAATTATTTTGTACGTGGAATATATTTTTTCCTTTTTTCAGTAGGGTCGAGCAATACGGGGTGGACCAGAAATAAGTCACCCATGCCAACTAAAATATTGTCCTGATGTCCATCTCTCAGAATAAACGTATAAATGGTGTTTTAGGGTTTGAATGAAAAAAAGTCTATAATAAATAATGTGTGTAGATAAGTTTTGGTACCGAGTTGAGCTTTTACCGCGACTTCGCTTGCGTTGATTTCGTGCATTCGTGCGACTTTTGCTGCACGGGCCCAAGACTAACTTCTAGCATCGTCTAGAACTGACACCTAACCTCAAAAATTGATCTAGGCAATCAAATGACTTGTCAAACTTTGCCCTGGTTTGCACACGATGGAATTATTTATGTGTGATAAATCGTTTTTATACGAAAATTGTTGTTGGTATGAGAAGTACAGTGTGTCCAGTTTTCGATGTTTTTGCGTGATATCTTCGGAGATAGAACCTTGCGGTTTTCGTGGTCCTGTGGCACTTTTCCGTGAAACTCAAGATGGTCTGATCAGATTTTGCATAACTGTTTTGTTTATACTTTTGAACCCCCTCTATATCTACGAAGATTCTCAGCGAAAATATCAAATTGGAATCTCTTCCCATAGAGAATTTTTCGCAGAATCTAGTGGCGTATTCTATTTTTTTTTCGGAGTACTCAAACTTATGATTTTTGAATGAAACACCCTGTATTTTATAAGCTCATGGAATTCCTTATTTTTTACCTTCGAAATGATTTGTAAGGTATAAATGTAAAATTTTCAGAAATGATGCAGTGGGCTATGGACTTATTTTCGTATAAAAAAGTTCCAATTGAAGGAATATTTCTTTTGATTTTGCCATGAAGAGAACACAAACAATAACACCACTAGTTAACTAACAAAATACAAAACTAAGTAACAAATAAATAGTAATAAAAAGTAGTAATGATGTAGAATAATCACCGGATTGAATATCAACTAAAACAATTGAATTTCGAAATATATTCAAGGGTCACAACCTCTCATTTCACCCTGAACATTTTTGTGGTACGCCACTGGTGAATTCAATGAAACAAAGTGCAATATATACTTCATTTAGAATCTTTTTGTTCTCGTGTGGTTTTTTATTTTCCGCGACCGTTATTTCGAAAGAAAAAATTACAAATTTTCTGCATAGTTTCAATGGAATCGTACTCTTTTAGGGAATCTAAACCTGTATCTTGGAAACAGAGTATTTTTGGATCCATTTTCGTATAAGCTTGAATACATAAAAAAAAGTCATGTTTGTTGATATAATCTTTAATATGTTGAGAAAAACCATTCAGCTTCATGTTTTATCAACTCTAGATCGGACGAAAGCTCAATAATTGAAAGTTTGGCGGATGCTACATCATTTCAAAATTTGGCGAAAGTTCACATACAGTGCTTCCGTAAAGTACTGAATAAATTCATCTATCCATTTCTCTGAAAGTTGATGTTCGATGCCATTTCTGAGGAATTTCCTGAGGCAGGTCAATTTTCATTGACAATTTTCCATATTGATGAGACAAAATTAAATATACAGGGTGATCCACGTTTGAGTTATGACGTCGGCAAAATATTTATTATTGCATTTTTGAAATCTCCATGGGAAAATTGAACTCGAAAATATTTCACATATAGGTGTTCGTATACAGTGCGTCCGTTAAATAAACTGCTCTTGTGAAGTAGTTTATGGGTAAATTCAACCATCCATTTCTGAAGAATCTCCTGAAACAAAGTTTGACGCTCAATTTGCCACATTTATACGGGAAGATTGGATATACAGGGAGATCCACTTTTGAGTAAGACAATTTTTCCAAATGGAACACCCTATATATCTATGTTCATCAGAGATACTTGACACTGCTGTTTTGACGTTTAATATACAAAAAACGTCAATACAGCAGTGTCAAGTATATTTAGGAACTCTAGATTCGACTAAAGCGCTGTAAACTGTTAACAAATTCTTTTTTTTTAAGATGTTTCTGAGCTGGTAGTTTTATTTATTGATATACTAGAACACCTAAGTACTCAACAGACTCTGACTGCATAATTGCTTGACATGAGCAAGCGAGTATATCAGGACAGTTAAATTCATGGAGTTGTAATATATTAAGAAAGTCACGGTCGAGGGGGTTGCCACTGGGGAAATTCTCGTACACTTGAGAGGAAATACGATGCAATGCGAGGAAATTTTAGGAAATGTGGGAAATATGAGGCAATACGAGGAAATGTCTGGAAATGCGAGGCAATACAGGGAAATACGGGGCAATACTGGGAAATGCGGGGCAGTAAAAATAAATACCGGAAATACTGGAAATACGGGAAATGCGGGAAATACGAGGCAATACTGGGCAATACGAGGCAATACCGGGAAATGCGGGGCAATACTGGGAAATTCGGGGAAATATTTGGCAATGTGGGGCAATGCGGGAAATGTCGGGAAATACGAAGCAATGCCAGGAAATACGGGAAATGCAAGGAAATATCTGGAAATGCCGGGCATTATTTAGCAAAGCGGTTGAAAAATTGAGACAGTAGGCATTAAATTTGAAAAACAATCTACGTAATTAGTTTTTTATAGAGTTAATATACAATCGCATCGACATGTAGAAAAGACATAAATGAAACACTACTCATGACATGCATTAGGCTTTCACAACCGGGGGGACGCTAGACGAGACCCTAGCGCTAGACGATGGCTTGACGCAATTCTGAGAACTCCCTACTCGACACCCTATTGCGCGTATGAATTTGTTTCTCAAATTGATGTTGAAAAGTACTATAGTGTGTTTTATGGACAAAGATGGTATATTGGCAGAGTTTTAGAATACAAAGAAAATGAAATGTGTACTCTCAAATTTCTGAAAGAAGACCTGAATAATTTTTACTAGCCTAAATCAGACGACGTAGATTGTGTCCACAAAGAACAAATATTTTATGGACCAATAAATATGCTTGGCTGTGACCCACTACAGATCACAAGATATGATCGAAATAATATTAAAAAAATATATAAAGATTTGAAAAAGAAAGGGGAGTAGTTAATTTTAGTTTGGAATTTGATATATTTTTCATTGAATGACCCATGTTTTGTTTTCTTTGTTTATATTCATTCCAGTGATTATATAGTCATTAGGAATAGATATTTTTCTAGTTTTTTTTTATGTATCTTAAGTCATTCATAGGTTCTCCACTCAAACTGTGGTGATATTTTCCTACTGTGATTCATATTATGTTTTTTTTTGTTGAATATTCATAAGAATACATATTTTTTTCGATTGTATATTTTTTCATAGTACCTACTGTCGTAAAACAATATTATTGTAGTGAAATATTAGAGAATGCCTGACAATATAAAAACGATTGTGTAACCAATGAAAAATGTCAGGAAATTAAGGCAATACAGGGAAATGCAGGGAAATACAAGGCGATACTGGGAAATACGGGGCAATACAAGGTAATTTGGGAAATACGAGGCAATACGGAGAAATTTCTGGAAATACGAGGCACTACCGGGAAATACGGGGCAATACTGAGAAGTGCGGGGCAATACGAGAAAATTCTAGGAAATACGGGAAATGCGAGGCAATACGAGGAAATTTCTGGAAGTTCGAGGCAATACTGGGAATATGAGAAAATGCCAGGAAATTGGGCAATATTAGGAGATACTGGGAAATGGCAATATTTCGTACGTTAAAATCAGTTGTGGCAACCCCCTCGGTCACGGTCCCTGGCTGTTGATGAGAAGGAAATAATTTTGGTTTTAGCAATATTGAGACTCAATATAGGCTACTGCAGAGCCAATTATAGACATTGGGTTTGTATATCAGGGTTCCATGATTTCAATCACTCGATTTTTTCCGTTTCTTGTTAATTTTGAAGACTCAAGGAATTTTGTTAGACGTGTATTATGTATTTTTTTCGATAACAACGTGTGTATTGCATCTTGTTTGTTGTTCTCTAAAGCATAAAGACCTCGATATTTGAAAGCTGAAAACAACGCAGTTTCATCAGCCACGCGTTTCGTTTCACGGCTATTGATCACATCAGCCAATGGCGACGTGCGGCATTATACCCGGAATATTTTGCGTCTCTGCATGATATCCGGATGCTGAAAGTGAATAAGCCTATTAGTCAGTCTTACCGGTAAACAGAAAGTCTCCGACAAAAAAATGACATCGGTGATGTTTCTAGTGCGCACGAGGGGAATCCCTATTATGTTCGAGGAACATCGTATACGTACAGGGTGATTGTTTATATTCAATTTAATAGCTAGGAATTTTTTATGGGCATCATGCAAAAAAGAATCGTACGCCTAAAAATTTCACATATACTAGTAGTTTTAAATAAAACATCCTGTAGTTCATTTTCCTAAACGGTAGAGAATTTCCTTCTGATTTCAAATATATATATACAGGGTGTCTCATTTCAAACGACCCCTCCATCTATATCTCAGCTATCAGTCGTGCGATCTTTACCAAATTTGTATCGGTATGAATAATCAATAATATGACCAGTTCTTCAGAGAAACATCATTTTAGACAGTGCCGTGCATTTTTATTGAAATGAATAGGGGTCAGTTTTTTATTAAATCATATAACGCATTTTTCCACAGGAAAACTGACCTCATAATATTATTCTTCATGGTTTCAAACCTACATAAGTGGATTTTCATAAGATGCCTATGAAGGGTTTCAGAAAAACAGGCACATCTAAACAGCTTCTTTGCGAACGTAATAATTATTTACTCGGAAACGGTGAGTTCAACATGAAAAAGTATAACCTTTTTTTCCTCCCAAATCATGATTTTCCACCTACCGCAGCCATTAAACGTTCCAGAATTCGTAGTTGATTTGAAGTCACTATTTATGCAAGACTGAAAATGAAAAAAATTAAGCCAATCCTGTTAATTCAGAATTAGGTGATTTTCTCCTTATGGGGGTTTGAAAGCATGAGGAACAATAATATGGGGTTAGATTTCCTGTGAAAAAATGCCTTATATAATTTTATGAAAAGTCGACCCCTTTTCATTTCAATAAAATAATAAAAACCCACGGCACTGTCCAAAATAATGTGCATCTCTGTAAAACTGATCATATTGATGGTTATTTATACCACACCAAATTTGGTTGAAATCGCATGACTAATAACTGAGATAAAAAGGGGGGCCATTTAAAGTGAGACACGCTGTATAGATCAATGTTTTTCGAAAACTGACAAAGATAACCTAAATATGTAGAGTATACACACGGTGTTCGGTAGGTTGATGTCGTAAATGATAGTGCTGATAGATTGAGCCAAAATAATGTCAGTATTTCATATAAAAAAATGTCCAATCAGTTTTGGATCACCGATAATAATTATTGCAACTTCAAAGTGGCAATTCCAAATGTTCAGAAAAAAAAAGTTGTTGGCCCTTTCACGTCTTCACAGCTGGATGGTATTCATAATGAAAAATGAGATCTAGGAGGGTCACCATGTACAGGGTGGCCAACTTAGACTCCAGAGTTCGATTTCTCTGTTGTCTTGAGAGATACAAAAAAAAGTCATGTATCAAAATTGAAGTAATAATCAAGCTTCACATTTCAAAATTTCTTTGAAATACACAGGGTGTTCCGTAAGGTCACAGCACATCAAAGCTAGGTTTTTTTCATGGGAACACCCTATATTTTATTTCATTTTTGAATTCTCCCTGAAGATCTGATTTCAACGACGTATACTTAGGTTCTAGCAGTGAAAGTTACTGACATATAGGCTGTGCAAAATCGAGATTTTCCAAGTTCATGATTTTTTTCTGTCGAAACTGTTCATTATTCGTCAAAACGGTTTACATGTCCCTATCTCAACTTTTCACTCACTATCAATTGGTGTTCAATTGACATTTAATTGAAACAAATCATAAATTAAGATTTTTTGACCACCTTGTATCAATTTCAATTGAACACCAATTGATAGTGAGTGAAAAGTTGAGATAGGGACATGTAAACCGTTTTGATGAATAATGAACAGTTTCGACAGAAAAAAATTCTGAACTTGGAAAATCGAGATTTTGCACACCCTATATGTCAGTAACTTTCACTGCTAGACCCTAAGTATGATACGTCGTTGAAATCAGATCTTCAGGGAGAATTCAAAAATGAAATAAAATATAGGGTGTTCCGAAGAAAAAAACATAGCTTTGATGTGCTGTGACCTTACGGAACACCCTGTGTATTTCAAAAGAAATTTTGGAATGTGAAGCTCGATTATTACTTCAATTTTGATACATGACTTTTTTTTGTATTTCTCAAGACAACAGAGAAATCGAACTCTGGAGTCTTAGTTGGCCACCCTGTACAGTATGCCTGCGAACATCTCTCTTGGCATTGCTTGCAGATTCATCGTGGTGATTGCCACACGATCTCCACCAGAGCCCACCTCTGCTGTTACGAAAACCTGTCAATGACTGATCTTGACCCACCGAAAATGTCACAGCCCGCGGCAGAATGATGCAAGCCAACTCTGGGTTGGTCTTTGCATTCCCAATTCTGCGCAATTGACTCGACGAAGGCAGGCCAACGCTATCGATGAAGATCTTGCGGAACCTGGGGAACCAACAACCTATAGTTGATTTTTTATTCCAGATTTTTCGGGTTTTTCTCTCCTCGTTTCTATCCCTTACACTCCCGAGAATAATTTGGGAAGTACAGCCGGAATTTTTCCAGCAGGTGTGACTCAGTATGTTGATGTGAATAATACTTGTAGTTCATTCAGGATCAGTTTTGGGGCCAATTTTATTTTTAATCTATATCAACCCAATATCTACATTAAAATTGAAAGGATAACTAAAATTATTTGCAGATGATACAACAATAATCTATACTCCAAAAGATTTCAACGATATCAATAATGATATTAAAAATGATTTGAAACAAATATCATCTTGGCTAACGACCAATAAGTTGACTCTTAATTATAGTAAATCTACGTATATGTACATCTCAAAAAGAACAACGGATATATTGAATTATACCCCAATAAGTTTCAATAACAAATCCATTGAATATACAAATGTAACAAAATTTTTAGGTCTATATATAGATGAACAACTATCGTGGACTCTACATATAGATCAATTGAGAAAAAAATTGAATCCTATTGCTGGTATTATACAGGGTGTTTCATTGGCAAAGGTAAATAATTCAACTGTGGATAGAGGTCACTGGGGTGATTTCAAAAAACCCATGGTTGATGGGTCTTCGACTTCTTATAACCGAGATACAGGATGTTTCATCAATTTTGTCCATATCTTCATTGTCTCATAACTTTCCAACCAACCTGTATATATTTTTAAAAATTGGTACACTTGCTCAATCTATCCTGTGGAATTGATTGAGGCAACAACAAAAGATAAAATCCAGGTCCGGCTTCACTTAAAATTCACAAATTCTTTCTGCCAGAAAACAACACCCTATACATTCGAATTGTTAATTTTTTTTTGCCATATCTGAAAGGACATCAGGAGATCTATTCAACGATGTACTTTTTATTCGTGCACAGACGATTTTAACTATTCATATTATGTGCTCAAAATATTATTTTTGCTCATTTTGGGATACAACATTGGAATCAGACGAGATTTATCAATTTTATTACTTCCTATTCAGTATACGTGAGTATTACATCCAGAAGGAGTACTTATTCCATATCGTTCTCTGTTCCAGACTTAGTTGCAGGTCCGTCATCAAAACTATACAGGGCTCTTCACGATGAGCGTTAACTTGACGTTTTTGGCAAACCAGGCAATGGATTAATCTGAAATTTCGATAGTATGTATAAATTAACATAATCTACACTACTGAAATATTTGAAACGATCCGGCCTTGCCGCTTCTACTAGAAAGTAGCAGCAACTTCGATTTTTCAAATGGGAAACCCTGTATTTCATTACATTCTTTGATTCTTGCTGAACAGCAGAATTCATCGATTCAAAACATTCAAGGTCTAGCGGGATTGAAAACTGAGATATAGGATGTGGAAAATCGAGATGTTTCAACTTTAGAAATGTTTTGTGTTGAAACTATTTATTATCGCATGGTCAAAACGGCTTCAATGTCCCTATCTCAACTTTCCATTCGATATTCAATTGAAACAGATACAGGGGGTGGTGCAGAAATCTGAATTATGAACCATCCTGTATTTGTTTCGATTAAATGTCAATAGATACTAAGTTAAGATAGGGATATAAAAGCCGTTTTGATCAATAATACATTTTTTCACAAAATAATTCTAAGGTTGAAACATCTTGATTTTTCTCACTCTACATATCTTAGTTTTTAGTCGCACTAGACCCCGGACTTTGTGAATCTATTAAATCAGCTCTTCAGGAAGCATTCAGGGCGAGATCCAGGGTGTCCCATTTGAAGAATCAAAGTTACTGCTACTTTCGAGTAGAAGCGGCAACGCCGGATTGTTTCAAATATTTCAAACGTGTATATCATGTTAATTTTAACATACCTTCGAATTTTTAGATTTATCCGTTGCCTGGTTTGCGGAAAACGTCAAATTAACGCTCACCGTGAAAAGCCCTGTATAGTTTTGATGACGGACCTGCAACTAAGTCTGGAACAAAGAACGATATGAAATAAGTACTCCTTCTGAATGTAATACTCACGTATACTGAATAGGAAGTAATAACATTAATAAATCTCGTCTGATTCCAATTTTGTAGCCCAAAATGAGCAAACATAATATTTTGAGCACATAATATGAATAGTTAAAATCGTCTGTGCACGAATAAGAAGCACATCGTTGAATAGATCTTCTGATGTTCTTTTCAGATATGGCAAAAAAAATGAGAAATTCGAATGTATAATGTGTTGTTTTCTGGCAGAAAGAATTTGTGAATTTTTAGTGAAGCCAGACCTGGATTTTATCTTTCGTTGTTGCCTCAATCAATTCCACAGGATAGATTGAGCAAGTGTACCAATTTTTAAAAATATATACAGGTTGGTTGAAAAGTTATGAGACAATGAAGATATGGACAAAATTGATGAAACATCCTGTATCTCGGTTATAAGAAGTCGAAGACCCATCAACCATGGGTTTTTTGAAATCACCCCAGTGACCCCTATCCACAGTTGAATTATTTACCTTTCCCAATGAAACACCCTGTATATAAAATTCGAAATTTCATTCCTGGTAAATACCTAAAGAGTATTTATTTCTGTCTTTTTTATTCAAATATACAATATCTAATATCTATTTGGGGAAGTACAAATATTTCACGTTTGAAGCCACTCATGAAATTACAAAATAAAACAATAAAGTGCATTTTCAATTTACCTTTTTTAGAATCAACTGCGAATCTATACAAACCTAAAGACTTGCTGAATCTAGTTTCATTATATAAACTCAAAATTTGTTGTTTTATTCATTTTGTCAGGAAGGAATTGAAAATATCGAATTTGAATTTTAATGAAGTTAAAACGATTCACGCCCATGAAACAAGGCAATTCAATTTATTGATAGCAAATAATTATAAGTCAAATTTTGGTAAACAATCAATATTCTATAATGGATAATTTTGTATAACTCCTTACCTAATGAGTTGAAAAATATAGAAGAAGCAGAAAAATTTAAAATGAAATTAAAGAAATATCTGCTCAGTAAACTATAATTCCATATCTACTAATAGAACTTATCATTCACAATTTGATTACTTGTAATGGATTTTAATTTTTTATTATTTTCATTTTACATTTTATTATAATTTTTTTTTTAGGGAAAACAATAATTGTGCAATTATTATTGTTTCGATTTATTATGTTTTATATGTATGTTTTGTTGTATATATCCCTATTATAAACAATAATGTTTCTTGGGGTAATAAAGACAATCAATCAACCTCAGAAACTTCCTGAATTTTGTTCGAATTTTTTCAGGATGATGTAATATTATTTATTTCTGACAGTGACATTATAAGCTTATATCGTCATAGTTACGATATCTATAATGAGGGTCATAACTCCCTTGGGATGTTATAGATGCTATAATTCCCTCTAACTAAAATCAAATAAGAAATGCATAGCAACAACCACGCAGTAACGTAGCAATACGGAATCTCCTATTCGCGGTAGTCAAGATCATCATCTGACGTTCTGATGACATTGAAACTATACGGAAAAACATGTCTAACTTCCAATCGGGAAGGTATCTAATGAATGAAATCAGTCAGAAATAAAATTATCTATGTATCACGGGAATTACTGAGCCTCAATAACCTCAGGCAATTGCTGTCCCTCGGGCCAGAGGCCCTCGGGACGCAAACTTTGCCATCGGTAATTAAGGCCCTCATAATTCCCTTAATACATAAATAACTATTTCAGGACCCTCACAATCGTGTTATTTGGGAGTGGAATGGGATTTCAACTCAGAATGAAAAAAACGCTAATCATGGAGAAATATGCATATATTGTTTATGGTTTGTTATGAAAAGTGATGAAACAATTACTTTCATTGTTCAAGCACAGACATAGGCGTACATTGCATTTTTAACATCACGTCTTTGAACGGCTACCGCAACATTCCAGTCAGCAAGTCCGTGGTGATTTCGGAATCAATGACAGGCCAGTGGTCAATTTCATCATATCGGTTGTCATTTGTTGGAATAGAAGCTTTTCTATTTGCAAGAAGAACGGTTGGTTTATTGGCATTTTCATCCACCCACTCAACAAATATTCCTCCGGCACTTCTACCTGTTCATGTGCATTCAACTCCCACTGGTCATCTTTATCGGAATCGATTTCCAGATCTGATCCAACAAATCGTAAATTCCATCTTGATCTTTTTGCAATTCAAAATTCTTGGAATGGAGGACAGTTTTGACACACTGGAATGTTTAAATTAACATCGATAATGATCATTGATCGGTAGCGATATACGCTTCCGGAGTACACAAATAGGAATATGTCCTGAAATGTGATCCCGAAAAAAATTTTGGAAACAAACACTGTGAACCACCGTGTTGAATCATGTTTTCATTTGCCATTCAATACATAAAATCATTCACAATATCATATACAGGGTGTCCCTAAAAGGTGCGGAAAAAAAGCTACCACAAGTTCTTGAGGCGTGAATATGACGATCTAACTCAACTTACCTCAGTCCAAAAGTGGATGATTTCAGAGATACAGAGTGTCAAAAGTTCAATTTGATTTTCATTTTTTATAAATATCTTTTTTAATAATTGGTGTATTGTCACAATATTCGGCTTGGGGGGGTTTTGCTGGTTGAGAGATTAGAATTTGCTATCATTTTTATTGTAAAGTCAAGAGGGCGCCACCTGCGGAACCTTGCACACATTTAAAACGAAATAACTTTTTTGAGCCACCCCATATTCAATTTTTAAATGAGAATTCGGATTGTCCAACGTATTCTACATAAAAAATGTATACGTGGTAGGAGTTGATTCGAGCAGCTGTTTTTGAGATATCTGGATTTTAAAAATTCACTTCGTAAATGGCCAGGTCTAAATTATTATTATTAAATTATTATTATTAAATTATTATTATATTATATAAAATAACGTCACCAAAAAAAAAAAAGAAGAAGGTACATAAATGTGTTGGTAATTTTATTCTCTAGTAAAAATAGTCATTAGGAATAGGAGATTTATTAACAACAAAAATTTAATTTAATTTAATTAAAAAAAATTATGCTGAGTTTAGGATTGAAGGTTTCATGGTTTGGTAAGCGACGATTAGGAAATCTTTCACTGTATACTTGTATGCAAGATTCTAAACCATTTCCCTGGCAATATCCAAAAACCAATAACATATCGGTCATTTCTTCGTTGGTATACATTGCGGCCATGACAAAAAAAAACTTTATTATTTGTTTGACAATTGTCTTGACTTGTTTTTTAGATTCGATTTGACCCAAGTCAGTTCTTAGTGACGTTATTTTATTTCACCGCCTACGCTTCAATTTTATTATTACAATAATTTAGACCTGGCCATTTACGAAGTGAATTTTTAAAATCCAGATATCTCAAAAACAGCTGCCCAAATCAACTCTTACCACGTATACATATTTTATGTAAAAGACGTTGGACAATCCGAATTTTCATTTAAAAATTAAATATGGGGTGACTCAAAAAAGTTATTCCGTTTTAAATGTGTGCAAGGTTCCGCAGGTGGCGCCCTCTTAACTTTACAATAAAAATGATAGCAAATTCTAATTTCTCAACCAGCAAAACCCCCCCAAGCCAAATATTGTAACAATACACCAATTATTAAAAAAAATATTTATAAAAAATGAAAATCAAATTGAACTTTTGACACTCTGTATCTCTGAAATCATCCACTTTTGGACTGAGGTAAGTTGAGTTAGATCGTCATATTTACGCCTCAGGAACTTGTGGTAGCTTTTTTTCCGCACTTTTTAGGGACACCCGTACAAGTTGATGTTCTTAATTCATTCACCTTCAGGAAACATTTTTCAGTCGAGACCAATTGCACCACTCAATCCAGCAAGATGATATTTTGATCCTTATAAATCACTTAGATAATGTCCGTACAATTGTGAGGGTATAAAAAAAATATGAATATAATTTCAATATACGTGGAATAAGGACAAATCAGATGATTTTCCCCAAAATGTCACTGCGTTTGAAGAATTTTCCTATCAGAGAGCCTGAAAGAAAAATTCACTAGCTTGTCAGTGAAGAAATAAAGGTATATAGAAAAACTATCAAATATTCACTTAGCTTTGGACGTTTCGGGACCGAATCTGCTCCCGTTTTCAACATAAAAAATGGTTATTTGAATAGCAAATTGGTATCTGTCTTGAAACTTTTCACTTCTCAATTGACAATTGGTGACGTTGGCAATCATTGAGACGAATTGCCCTTTTTTGGACAGAATTCAACAGTTTCAGGGTATGTTTGGGAGCTGCACTCCAAATATGGGAACAGTATTCCAGGACATTGATTTATAGCTCTTTTGAATGAGATATCACTTGACCCCCACTCCCATTTGAGAAAATTCAGGAGATGATACCCCCACATTCCACATCCTAAAAAAATACAGTCGAAATGTAAAGAACTTCTGTGAAGTGAATACACTGTATCATAAAAATAAGAGGGCGTCGCGGTCGGAATTTGAAAACATCTAAATTTATATAGGCTTGAGCTGCAACGTGCTCTTCGTAAATAAGTAAATGGTTATAATCTCTCGACCTATTTACCTCAAAATAAGGATGTTTACTTCTTCAGAACCCTTCAGCTTTTTGCGACTTAGCTCCAAATTATCTTCTCCGTACACAAATTAATATAAAGTATTTTTCCATTTTATGCATGAAAAATTCGACAGAATCCATAATAATTGTAGCTAACCCAACAACACGTGGTGATCCAATTGGAAAAAATGATATTTGTGAGGAAAATTGCTTTTTTCTGAGTTACAATCCAATTCTTGATCGCTCGTATACTCACGAAAATTACATTTCGTTAATCAAGTAACTGTTGAAAACATTTACTAATCTTCAGCAGTTATAGTTTCTGCCTGCGCGGTTTAAATTCAAAATGTTATGAGAATTCAAACATCACGGAACGACGAATCCTAGGATAACACCCAACCATAAAACACATAATCGTAGAAATGTATACAAATAAATATACACGGGCAATATTCATGTCATTGTCAGTACTAAATCTTTTGATTTTCCATTCCAAAATCAACAAAATTCACTGAAAGTGACAGATCTCGATGACAGACATAATATTATCCGAGATATTATCTGTCCATTTTGAATATTTTCGGCTAAGATTTCTGCTGAAATCTGTGGCAGAGTCAACAAGGAAGTGGCGAGATAAATTTTCAGGATGCTGTTACAAAAATGTTATAGTTGGCTTCTCATCATGATTGAATATAGGTATGAAAGCTGATGAAAATTATTCAGATCAGAATATAATATATTATACAATCTGCTCAGAAGTTCTCTAATCTTTTTTTCTTGATTTATCATCTCATATAGCCATGGAACAGCTGAATTTTCGTAATATTCACAATCACCATATCCATGTGTCACATATTTTCTGGCATAATTTAGAAATAGAGGGGCACTCTCATTGATTTTGAATAATGTTCAAATTGAACACAGGCACAATAATTAGTGATTTTGCACAAAAAGTATTTAGCGAGGTATTTAGCTAATAAGCTAGATACTTATTATGAGTAAATGGGGGTATATTCTCGTAGGTATACCCCAAACAACTCAATATGCTACATCAATGACCGGTATTATAGAATAATTGATGATTGAATTAAACTCTAAAGTTTCCTGAGTATGAAGACTAATTTAATCAGCGATGAAACTGAAAAAACAACACCTGTTAGGCTTAGAGCGCCATCTTCGATCGAATTAGACAACCCACCAATCAGGAATAACATATTTCGTACACAATAGAGAGAGACAGCCAACTTCAAAACAATCGAAGATCGAGCGAAGGTCTTTAGAAACTCTTCTGCAACAAGTGGTTACGACTGAGTCACTTGCGCATTTCTAAGATAATTCAACAATGACTAAACGATACTGGGTGTATAATATAGAATCAACACCCAGGAAGCTTCGATAATTGCAAAACAACAATGGCAAAATTACTGAATAGTGGGTACTTTATTTTAGGGAAAGCAACAGGTGGAATACTCCCTACTTCCCTGCAAGCAATGAATGCAAAAAGCCTTTTTTTTAAAAGAAACTGAAACTGCGTACTTACTTATTACATTCTTCGCAGTACATAAAGTTCACGTCAGTCGAACCTTATCAAATAATCTCGACATTTCTCTCATATTTATTTCTCTCCTCTCGTACAATTGTCAAACCTCATGATATCACCACAGGAACACGTTTGTTTGTTGACATTTTCCGAACTGCGATGACATTTCATTGGAAATAACTTCATGCGTTCCAATGCTAAAAACTCACAAAACCAATGCACAGCGATAAATTAATTGCGGATACAGCGATAGAGGTCGCTACAACGAAACAGAGAAGAAGTTTCCAAACAAAAACTACAGGTCAAGCACAATGACAAAACTTGCCGATTTGTTTGCATTAGGATTCTCTTCCACAGAAATACCCCATAGCCAGATTTCATTGGGCTGTAGTGGCGTAATACCACAGTATGTCCTTATTAATATACACAATAACGGTTGTTTACCAGGAAATACTTTCGTCGATAAAAATGTACACAAACATAATGGGAGTTGAATGAAGAAAGCTCTACAACACTCCACTAGAGTGCCTGGAAGATCTGACATTTAATGCTTTCTTATGAGTGAGAGAGCTAGGACACAGTTGTCATTTCTTGGAACATATGATGAAATACCTAATCATTATTATAAAAGATGGACCAGTAGCTTATCACTGAAGGCATATTATTTTGTTTATAAGATATCCTCATACACCTATGTTCTTGCAAAGGTACCAAAATAAGGGAAGTTGGTGATCTTTGCAGAAAAAATAGACCCGAATATAATGAAAACACCTTGTCATACCCATTGACTATAAGAACTGTCATACATAAGTATCTAGTTTGCCAATTCACAATACTTCAACAACTGTTGTTTCATTCATTAAGCATTCAGAATATTCTGCAAGATTGAATGAACGTTTTCTTCCAATTGACGTATGAGAAATTCATCTTCATCGAATTGTGTCCGCACTCTCCAAACAAGCATTAATTGTCAGATCTCCTAGACACTCTGCACTCCACCAATCTCACCTAAAGAATACATGTCTTTCCATTGATCGTACTTGAAATCCATCCACGCGACGTTTCCAAACAACCCCGCGAAAATCACCCTCAACCCTACCGAAAAATCGCCACCAGAAAATCGGTCATAATCCCGACTTGACGATTCGCAAATCAACGGTTACCCGCGCCGCGAGTGGTGAACCACTTGACGAACACGTGAGCGCTGGTAGGCGGGTCCTAGACAGGTAAGTCAGTCAGAGCGCTGCAGACCGACCGACCGTGCGCGTTAACGGTAAGCGTTGTACTACAGAAACAGTTGGGGAGCGCTGGCCGGCGCTGGAAGTAGGCCGTGGAAGCGACTGCCGGCCGAGTGCTGGCCAGGGAGCGAGGCGCTGGGAGGGGAGTATGCCCGGCCGCCTGCGATGTGTACGATCGGGCAAGGCGCACTCTTCCTGGTCCTGCTGATCGACTTACCATCAGTCTAGAGTTCCTCAACGTGTTCGACACTTTGCATGCATTGAGGAACTCTAGGTAAGGTATTGAAGAGGAATATTTTCAGATATATTTATGAACACAAAAAAATGGATATATACTGTGAAAGGTTGGGACATGGCTCGTCTCTGGACTCCTGGGATAAAAACAAGTTGATTTAGGCCAACTTACCTATATCCAAAGTCTCGAGGTTCATTTGCAACTAAATAATTATGTTCAGTTTTGAAATTACGAAATGAAAATTGAAATGTATAGTAGAAGTATTGATGAGCTCGAAACTTCCAAAAAAATCATTCGTATCAGTGATATGGGAATTATATGACTTCACTCGAGTAAAACTCATTTCGGATATCAAATCCTCATCAGTATCCTGAAGTCCAGTTATTCTTTCAGACATTCTTCATGATATACACAATTTTCATTTCCTATAATCTAGGTAAGGTCTGTAGTACTCTGTAGCAATAGGAATATGAGTCGAAAATTGGAGCTTAAAGAAATTTCATGAATGAAGGTATAGGCAATTTAAATTCCAAAGAGGGTACGGTCGATGGGACTAGGTCAGGTTAGGTCAATACGAAAATTCAGCAGTCAAGTAAAAATATAATAGTTGAAGTCGCAATTTAGAGATTGAAATCGAAATTTAGTATCGTAAAGTTAAGAGATCAGTGAAGAACAATCAGGTATTCTAATCGGAGCTTACATAGTTTTAGGAACGAAAGTCCAAGATTTTGGAGATTGAAGAAGACAAGTTGAATTTTAGGAAATACTCGATGCTGGTTTCATTTGAAAAATAAAGTGAGAGGATTTTAGAGAGAACTTACTTGAACTCAAGATTATATAGTTGACATGTAATTGAATTATTGAGTCGGAGTTTGGGAATTTATAATTTATATAGTCGAAGTTTCGATGCAAAAGACGAAAATTTCTCGAGAATAAAGAAGGAACTATGTATTCAATGCAGGTTTTTGAGAAATATGAGTCATGAATTCAAAAATCATTTGTAATTTAAACTGAAAGTTCATAAAGACTTCCTTTTCTATAATATAGAGATTGAAAACGAAAATTCAAAACTCGACATATATTCGAAATCTCTATAGAAATTCTAAAGAAAATCTAAATCCGAATTTTTCTGAATACAAAATACTGATTTTGAAAAAGATTCACGATTCGAATATAATATAGGAGTCCATCAGTAGCAGACATTGAAATCGTGATAAAATTATTAGAACTAAACTTCAGAAATTGAAATGAACTGAGTATTTAAAGGATTGAAGAAACAAATCTCCATAGGTCTACCATAAACTGATTTTCACAATTTCGTTTCTACCCCAACCAAAGATTTGTGGTTACTCTGTATATAATGTCTAGTCTATAAAAATATTGTATAGTGGGACAAAAAAACGCGTACATCCACACATAAACACAAATTCTATGAGTACGATCGTTTTATCAATGTCGAGCAAACAAACTGATTAGAAGTTTTTAACCCAATTTTGATATCACATTGCATAGCACTAAATTTAGAAATAGTAAAAACTTGAACTTAGTAGACGAACGAATGCAACAGCCTCATGATTAACTACAGGGCAATACAGAGAAGTTATCACAAATAAAATTTCTCGCATATTTCAAAAATATGCAGGTAATTTTCAGATCTATTACTTGGCATTGCCATGACCAGGTCATCAACTGATCTTATGGTGTAGAAGGGGAGGTCAGGTTATAGGTTAACACCGAACTAAAATGAATGTTATTGATTTTTTCAAATTTACATATCGATTGCATTCAAGTTATCATTCCATATTGCGAGACAAGAATCGACAGATAATACAGCTCTGATGATATCAAGTCGATTTTTTCTCAAGATCGGCAAGATTGCAAGGTTTTTCGGGCGATCCATCAATTTTGTAATGCTCTTCACAAGTTACTTTCCAAGATCCATCAGGAAAAAGTATACGTCTCATCAGAAAAACAAATTGTCCTTCAAAACTGCAATGGATTCCGCTTGATGCTATATTTTTTCGAGATGATCTCTAAAAGTTTCCAATGACCTTCATGACTTTGAGGCTCCCAAAGATTATGGTTTCCAATGACATTTACAACGTCAATGACTTATGAAGTCTTTCAGCGATCTCTTGACTTTCCAAAGATATGCAACTTTTAATGATCGATAAAGACTTCCAATTTCTGGAGACCACCATTAATATTCATACTTACACCTAAAAAATAATTTTCAATAACTTCGAACGGATTGGAATTGACGCCTAGAAAAAGGGGCCAACTTACACAGTTTTCGATCACTTCTTATACTATACTGTAAATTATGATGGGTTTTGAAAAAAAAAGTTTTCTCTGCTAATTTACAGTTGCGACTTTGAATTAGGAAAGAGACACTTTTTTTCGAAATATCTCCCAATATCCCCATATCCTGTTCTAATTTGCAGTTGCAACTGTAAATTAGGCAGAAGTACATTTTTCTGAATTACTCCTAATTCACAGTTGCAACCGTGAATTATGGTTATTTTACAGTTGCAACTGTGAATTAGGTGTTTTGAAAAAAGTTTTCTCTGCCTAATTCACAGTTGCAACTGTAAATTAGGAGATATTTAATAAAAAATCCTTCTGCCTTATTCACAGTTGCAACTGTAAATTAGTGCTAGTGTATAGTTGCAACTGTAAATAGAGAGATAAAAAGAAGTTTTCTCTGCCTAATTTACAGTTGCAACTGTAAATTAGGCGAATGTTCGTAAAAAAAAAAGTTTTTTCAGGATGGCAGTTTAGACGCGTCCTAAATTGACCCTTCAGGGATGGGTAATAATTGTTCGGTATTCTGAAGCTTGGTCAGTATTGGTTACATACATTTCTATTGCCTAACTATACACAATATAATTGTGATTTTCTGAGATAGCATAGCGCGAGAAAGTCCCTGAAATGATCGACAAAAAACCCATAACAATTTCATATTTTTTGCGCTAGTTCACACCGCATGCTCACTTCGTGCTTCCCATGACGACGTTGTTGCGAAATCAGCCATCATCAGAGAACTTCGACAATAGACGATCGACATGACACTAGGAAGGACGGTACAGTTACGCAACTTTCGATCGCTTCTTATACTATGTGGGGTTCGTTCACCTTTCGGTGGACTGTGAGTGTGCGAAAAAAATCCGACGGTTTCACTTCTCTCTGTGCCGGAGAGAAAGTTGACCCACATCACGTCCAACCTGAACGTTTTGCGGCTGTACGGCGGAGGCAGAGCTCGTGTTGTTTTATAATACGGATTGCAGCGGGGGTTTGCGATAGATTGCCAAACACGCGGCACACGAAAAATCATAAGACGTTTTTTCATTATCGAAAAAGCCGTCATAAAACCTATACTCCCATCTCGTCCATACGCATCTATCACTTACTAGCTGACCTGGCAAACGTTGTTTTGCTATGTACATGGTCTTCACATATTTTGTGAACCCCCACTTAACTTTTTTATGTATTGTTAATTTTTTTTCCAGGAACGTTCTCTTATATTTTTTCCTGTAGATTTCATAAATGTCGAAAGAAAAACAGTTGAATATCTCAAAAAATACTTATGGGCAACATTCATAATTTTTTCAATAGGACACCCTGTATTTTATTGCATTTTCAGATTCTCCCTGGAGAGCTGATTTCATCGATCTATCACAGTTGGGGTCTAGCTGAAATGATTACAGAGACATAGGGTGTGAAAAATTGAGATATTTTCAACTTTTATATAATAATGACGGAGGAATCAAAATCTCCGACTCCGAAATTGATACAAGAAGGACAAAAAATCTAACTTTATAATTTGTTTCAATTAAATGCCCATTTATAGTGAGTGGAAAGTTGAGATAGGGACATGTAAACCGTTTTGACGAATAATGAACAGTTTCGAGAGAAAAAAACCCTGAACTTGGAAAATCTCAATTTGGCACACCCTATATGCCAGTAACTATCACTGCTAGACCCTAAGTATGATACGTCGTTGAAAACAGATCTTCAGGGAGAATTCAAAAATGAAATAAAATATAGGGTGTTCCAATGAAAAAAACATAGCTTTGATGTGCAGTGACCTTACGGAACACCCTGTGTATTTCAAAGAAACTTTGAAATGTGAAGCTCGGTTATCACTTTAATTTGAATGCAAAATTTTTTTTTGTATCTCTCAAGGCAACAGAGGTATCGAACTCTGGATTCTTAGTTGGCCACCCTGTACACCACCGGTTTTTCTGAGTTTCATATTTTTATTAGATTGAACCATTCAAATAACAACTTTTTTTATCCAATGAGTGATTTTGGTATCTAGTTTGATTTTTGGGGAAACAATAAAAATTCGATTTGACTCCAAATTTTCATGTATATAGATGTTTTCAAGACATCCATTGAGATTACTCAATAACCCCAATTAGAATCATTTTGAAATTTTGGGGCTTTCTCAGTCTCCTCTCCATCCATACTGAATTTTGGCACCACGAAAGCTTATACAGGGGAGTTATAAATAAAAACACAATCAATACTTCCAACTTCAACATCTTGTATCTCAAAAACGGTGCAAGTTAGGACACATGTATATATGAACTTTATTTGCTAGAACGTCACAAGAAAGCACCCCTTGAATTTTTTCGGTGTTATTTAGATACACCCCTGTATGGACGAACAAATTTTGGACATATTTCAAGGTTGACGACGAAAGGATATGCTGAATAGGCTTGTCGAGTTCGTCTGACTGGTATTGCTAGTGATGGAATCATAGCAGAGATTTCCGACGAACATCTCCCTTGAAAGTATCTATAGAAAAGTGAAAGGTCGCCGACTTTTGTACGGTCTATATTTTTGAACATCATAGGGATTTCCTTTCGTGCGCTCCAAGCGATAAAAAAAAATCCTCCATCTGTTTTTTTTTTTAGCTGTGGGTCAAGAAACATACAGGAAGCAACAACATTATTTTAACGTGACTATAAATATTGGTCTAGCCAGCAGGCTTACTGTTGTCTATAAATTAACAAACAAACAAACAAACAAACAAAAGAATTAGCCACAATGTTGGAACAATGCACGATCGCAGTATACACGCATAGAAAAAGGAGGAAGTGAAGCGAATGTCGCTAGTGAAAGTTACTATACATCTCATAGTAGGCTGTGCTTCCCATACCACCAGTGCCGTAGAGGGGTCTCAAAAGTCAAACTCATGATTATTACCCAGGAAAATAATTCGTAGTAATCAGGGTTGAATTGAGATATCTTCTAAGATATCGTCTTTTAAGGTATTATTCGATATTTGTTGATTACTTTTAGCATATTAAATGCTCTACTATTAACAGTAATATCAAGATGTTCTGAATTCTGTCGTTCAGACAGAATTAAGAGGAGATATTCAGAACAGAGTGATATTTTGCTAGACTATTTCACGAAGCATAAGGAAGCATTTATCCATAGTTACATCGTAAAAACACCATAGTGCTGATAGACTAATCAGAATTCAAAGACAGCTATAGTATTTTCGCGATAACACAAGTTGAATCAGCTTTAAAAATTTGACGAACTGTGTCTGATCTGAAATTTCTGCAATCTTTGAGGATTCGAAAATTGAAGACGATATCAGTGCTTTATAGCTGTCATTGAAAATGAACATGACGATTGGAGTAACCATTTGTTGATTGTAGCCAGATCGCGATATTGAGCCAGCCATGCATAAGCTCTAAGCTCAGAGTTGGTAGAACTGTTACGCAAACCCTTCCTCTTCTGCTTCATTCGTCTTCTTCATTTATACAGGGTTTTCCTTAACGATATACTAATATTCAAGAAGATGATTTTTCGACCCATTTCAAGAATACAACTTCATATGAACATATGTAAAGATTATTTTTTTGTCCACCCTGTATGGCTTTTCGTGATGGCAAAATTCAGTCTGCTATGTGACTGAATTGATGTATGTGACTGAATTGATATACTAATTCCAAAATGTTACATACTGTGATTATCCAGTAATGGATGTCCTAAATTTAGTACTCAGACATCAAAATTTGAATTTTTTCCGTTTTTTCTCGAAAACGAAGCGTTCTATTGAGTATCAACAGGGAGATCTTTTTTGTACATAATTAAATAGCCTTTCATAGCATTGTATGAAGTTTGAATTATTTTTGTCGTAGCTCACTTTCATTAATCCACAGGGCCTAAAATTGAGCCTTGGGGTACCCCCATCTCAAATTCCCTGACCTGGTGAACTCTATTTTTCGAGAAAGCTTCTACTGAAACGAATTGTTCGCGGTGTTCTAAAAAAGACGATATCCACGATAAGGATGCACCCCTCATGCCATAAATTTCTAATTTAGTCAACAGCTTTTCATGATTGACACAGTCAAATGCCCTGCTGAGAAAAAACTGCAGCAGGACATTCGCCTGCATCTACATAATCAACAATCTGTTTATAAAATGAAAACATGGCTGTTGACATTGATCTTTCGGACTGAAACCAATGCTGTTTACTTGTCAAGATGTTGAATTGATCTAAAAACGACGTGAGTCTGTCGAGAAAAACATACTCAAATACCTTTGAGAAACTATTTGGTAATGTAACAGGCCAGTAGTTCCCCAATTGGGTGGAATAATTTTTTTTTAATAAAGGCAACACTTTCCCAATTTTCATATTCTGGGGAAAACATCCAGTTTCAAATGATTTATTCACTAAAAATGTGATAGGTTCAGATATGATTCGCATAATTTTTTTCAAAAGAAATGCTGGAACGTAATATTCTCCTGATGCTGACTTTTTGTTTTTCATCTTTGTATTAACAATTTTCAGGATTTCTTCCTCAGATACTGGATTCAGATACATGGTTTCCACATTAGATGTTACTGTTCTCATTTTTTTTATCGCTTGGAGCGCACGAAAGGGAATCCCTATAATGTTCAAAGAACATCGTGCGTTCCTAGGGAGGATAGGGACAGGAGGTAGATATTGGAATTTTTTTTGAACTTTTGGAGATTATATGTTGGAAATACTTCCTCAGGCAATGAATTCCAGAGCCTAGCCGTTCTATGGATGAAGGAGTCTTGATAAAGTGCTGTTCGACATCTTTCGAGGTTGACAACGAAAGGATGTGCTGACTGGGCTTGTCTAGTTCGTCTCATTGGTATTGCTAGTGAAGGGATGATAGCAGAGATAGAAAAGTGAAAGGTCGCCGACCTTTCTACGGTGTTCCAATGATGTCGGTAAGAAGTAATATACAGAATTTATGACATAAGGAAATTGGAAGTCAATCATTCAGATTCAGTGTTGAATAACCTACATAATATTTTTGTCAAAACTATGAACGATTGTATATGCTACGAAAAATCAGAGACTGTGAAGCGACTCTTAGAAAATTCAGTTTTTCGCCTATGGACTCTTCACGGTTGTCAAATATCAGATGCCATTGGATATCTCAGTTTGAATCAACCATTGGAGAAATTTGAAATTAACTCATGACTTATTTAAAAAAAGTCATTTGAATTAATTCACGAATTAAATCACCGACTTAATTCATATGAATTAATTCGTGCCAACCCTGATCCTATAGATGACTAGATTTCGGCTCGGAATTTTTGATTTTTCGAATTAGATTTCTTGTTAGACACATTTCGATGAAGGCTTCCATAACATAATATTGTTTAGCCTAGATCGAACCATCCTGATTTTTTGAAACAAAATTTAAAAAGCTTCCTTTGAATAATTGAAGTTTGAGGCGCCTATGTGCATGCATACACGCTGATATTAATTTATTATAACGGTACGAACAAATTTCACTTTCAAAAATGTACAGTTTCCTACTTTCTCTTCACGTAATAGACGCACTATGCTCTGTTGAGCACCAATTCACTTTTCAATGGGTGTTCGATTTTTTACGGTACAAAGCGATAGCAAAAACATTAGAACGGTTAAGTTCAACAGGGGTCATTGCTTCTTTTTGTTCGATGCGGAAAATTTGGCCACGAAACTGTAAATCCGATCGAGATCTCTATTTTACAGATCAGTGAAAGAGAGAATAATATTCTTAGATGTTAGATTAAAATAACAGAATTTTATGTCGTTTCGAAATTTAAAAAAAAAAATAGCCTGCGACGAGAATGAATGGTAAAATTAGTTATAAAAAGGATCGAATAAAAGTTAAAAGATGGCGTGTTTTACTAATGCTAATATGTATACAATTTTCATTTTCATTTATAATAGTAATTACATCCCTATTGAGTACTTATACCTATAGCTATATACTATCACAATGCTTAACTCTGATTGTATGCGAAACAGAAGTAAGTACAAATACAACATAATTTGGATGATTTTTCTAGTTTCAACAAAATTATGGATGCTTTATTTGATAAAATTACATGATTCTTAATTTTCGTGATTTTTGCATCAATATCCACCTCGCAAATTAGCAGGTTATACATAAAAAAGATACTAACATTTTTTCAAGATTTGGCGGAAGCGGAAATGTATTATGAAAAAATAAAAATCTTTGAACTTACATGATGACTGGCAGTTTTTTCTCAAGATACCCTGAGAGAAAGCCATTTACATCATCTTCCATAGATATACAAATGGCTCAAGAATTTGATATCAATAATTCAAGAATGAATTTTCCTGTACATATTTTTGCGTGTTCACCAAAAACTATTGTTTCACCAATAGATAATATATCAACATTGAATGGCGTTAAATTTAAGCAAAGTATATTTCGTAATTTTATTTAATAACAAGAATATACGCACTAGAGTAGAACTAGATAAGTTCCTTCAGAACACCAGTTCTGAAACTGAAACTTGAATTCAAAAAATCGATATCTGACGGGATATTTGGATCCAGTAGAAATTTTCCTTACCTCGTTTGAAGTGAAAAGTTCCTATCAACTTATGTCCTAAAATGCATCCTCTCTGAGATACCGGGTGTCAAAAGTACGGAACAAATTAAAGTTAATATTAATTTCTTTGAAACCCCTGGAGGAAAAAAATGTAAACTTGGTATACTATTCCAGATTCCAGATTGATCCTTGTAATCACAAGAAATTTCCGTTTTTGATTTTTGATTAGCAGTGGCGTAGTTATACGGTCCTAGGTCGCTACATTTTCCTTCATATTTTTTCATTGACAGATGAAATGTCAAATCGGTGTATAACATCAGTTAGGCTTATTGATACTTAAACTAAAAGTTATAACATTTTTAACATGCATGAATGTAGAGGTTCCTGAGATATTTGCGAAAATGTGAAGAAATGTCTTGAGATAATTTCGAAAAAAAATTGTAATGCTCAATAATTTTTTTTCACATATTTTGTTCACCTCGACATAACGTGTGGAATTGGAAGTAAGTTTGTCGACCCACCCGTACTTTGTTTCCAATGTTTCCAACAGTCAAGAATTTTCACGAGATTGAGATATTTTCAGATACCTTCTGAAAAACAGCGTTATGCGATTATAGAACGCAACAAATTGGGTCTCTACTCAATTCACCTCAAAACATGTCCTTAGAATTTTCGCAAGTATCTCAGTAAATCCTAAATTTAGGCATGTGAAATGGTATTACTTCCACGTGAAGTATAAAAAATCCTAACTGATATCACACAATAATTTGACATTTCATCTGTTTTAGAAAAAATTTGAAATTTTGTGACATACGACCGTAACAACGACACGAAGTTTGTCGGTCTCATTCTGACTCAACCTGTATAGTGACGTCATGCGAAGTGTAACATTATTGGCCATTAAACATCTAATGGAAAGTAACCACAGGAGGAAAAAGCTGAAACAGTTTGTCCACTCTTTTAATAAAATGCCCTAAATCAATTCGTTGGTGATTGCTCCAGTTCTTTTTATTTGCCCAACGAAAACTGTGAGAAAAATTACAACTTCACACGAAAAACTACGACGTGTCTCAGCTACTCGCTCAGCTACCATCCTAAAAAACTTATTTTTTTCACGAATATTTGCCTAATTTACAGTTGCAACTGTAAATTAGGAGCTCCCAATTGAGAGTTGCAACTGTAAATTAGGCAGAGAAACCTTTTTTTTCTTCATTTTGGTATGTAAAATCTAATTTGTCTCCGAATGACATTAAAAGTGGCTTTTCAATGACACTTAAGAGCCATACCAGGTGTATTTTTACTGCCTAAGCATAAAAATTACACAACATTGGTTTTATAACGTTTGAAGAAAAAATAATTTAATAATGATGATATCTTA
The DNA here is from genome assembly GCA_918026855.4 of Phaedon cochleariae. Taxonomy (NCBI): domain Eukaryota; kingdom Metazoa; phylum Arthropoda; class Insecta; order Coleoptera; family Chrysomelidae; genus Phaedon; species Phaedon cochleariae. Next base: position 748,802 of record OU896712.1, read on the forward strand.
CAGATCACTCTGTATGCTATGCTTGCCTATCGCCTATTATTGCTATAGAAAGTGCAAGGGCACTCATCAGCACTCTATTGAAGAGTTCGAAAAATGGGAGTACTCCACTATGTATACAAGGTGATTCATTTATGTTGCATGAAAATACGAAATACAAGAAAGAAGGTCTATAAAAATTTAAATCATTTCTTCCCGTATAAACGTGAACATTTTAGAATTTACGAGAAATTAGGTTTATGGGCTTACTAATGCCACGAACCGACTAACACTACCTGACACGACCACAGTGTTGCCGGTTGCGGTGAATAAAATGACACGAGAATTCATATAGAAAAAGTCGCTAGAAATCGCTATCCAACGACTGTTTTTCGTGATTTAGCTGCATCTTCCATCATCTAGTTTTGGTTTTATACACATCGTCCTGGAGACGGAAGCCAGGATATATTCCTGTCATTGGAAAATCAAATCAAAGGGGGGCGACTGCTGGACCACTCCGGTATACACTCTGTGAAATAAAAAAATCATCGAACTCTAGGAATAGTTCCTGACATGTTGGCTTCTCAGACATACTCAAAAAAGTCTTCCAAACTCGATCCAAAGTCCTCTTTTCGAAATGAGACGAGTAGGTAAGAGGATCAACTCGGATCAACCCAATTCCCAGAGACCGAACACGGAATTTTCTGCAGAAAACCGAAGACGGAAATCTCAGTCAATCTCGGTAAATATGCTACAATCTTGCAGGTAGAGGTCTTCGCAATCGAATTGTGTGCTAGAGAGTTGACGAATATAGACCTCTAGTAAACATCAACATCAGTATATTTGTTATTTCGTTTTGATGTTTCGATAGATGGTTTTAGTGGACTGTATTTTGATAGGTTACTGATTCTGGTAATACACTTTCTTCTATAGGATTTGAAGTATACACACTGAACAAGGCGTAACTTTTGAACAATATGTATATTCGTCGAAATTACACAAAAGGAATAAGAATATGAATTATAGAATACAGTAAAATGAGCAGTCAACTGAAGATCAGAACTCGGCCTAATCCCAATTGGTACTAAAGAATGTCTGGTTTTGGTTTCACACTTTCGTCCCTTTTTCTGCATGTGGCTTCAGCTATGTTTACTGTTCCCTGCAGATAAGGTGCATTGTTTCATGTCATCATCACCTCGGTTGACAGGACCACCTCACCACACCGAGTCTATGAATACGGACACTGAAAGTTCGCCAGTGGCGTATCAACACTAAATTTACGTAACATGTCCCCCCCTTGGAAGACAGTCAGTCTTTCAACATCTATTCATTGTTCGTTCGACACTAACGGACACAGTTTAGAAAATGACCGTTTCACAATTCCATTCGCTGTTCTGACGTTGGCAACTCTGGAGATTCCATCAGGTCCAGGAATCAGGCTTTCGATGCGCCCTAAGCGCCATCTGGAAGGTGGAAGATTATCTTCGCGAATCAGCACGAGAGTGTTATTTTCTAATTGCCCAAGGTTTTTAGTCCACTTGGTACGAGTTTGTAGTTCCCCAATGAACTCTTTAGACCACCTGGTCCAGAAATCTCGCTGCAACTTTTGGAGGTATTGGAAGCGTGACAATCGGTTCATTCGTACTGAGGAATAATCATGATCCGGAATGCTGGTTAAACGTCTTCCAATCAGAAAGTGAGCGGGTGTCAGGATATCGAAATCATTGGGGTCCGTGGATAATGGAGTTATTGGACGGGAATTCAGGATAGCTTCGATTTGGACTAACACTGTGTAGAACTCTTCGAAGGTCAAATGAGCTTCCCCCAAGACTCGCTTTAAATGATACTTCGTACTTTTTACCCCCGCTTCCCATAATCCCCCAAAGTGGGGCGAATGAGTTGGAATGAAATGCCAATTCAATCCGTCATTACACATTGTTTGCTCAATTGAATTACCTTGTTCTTTAAAAAACTCGCTTAATTCAATCAGTTCGGCTTTTGCACCGACAAAATTAGTGCCGTTATCTGAGTAGATATTGTGTGGTTTGCCCCTCCGAGATACAAACCTTCGAAATGTTGCCAAAAATGCTTCTGAGGTGAGCTCCGACACGAGCTCTAAATGAATTGCTTTAGTGGAAAAACAAACAAATAAGGCTATATAGCATTTATGCAATCTCGCTCCCCTCCCCTTTTTGTTTAATATTTGAAAAGGTCCCGCATAATCGACACCTGTCACATAAAAAGGTGGAGATGGAGTGACTCTAGATTTTGGTAATAATCCCATGATAGGAATTATTTGATTAGGCTTCATTCTCTGGCAGCGCATGCATTCATGAACAACTCGCTTTGATAAATTTTTACCAGAAGTTATCCAGTATTTCTCACGAATTGACGACAAAAGATGCTGAGGTGCAGCATGAAATAGGATTTTGTGTTCATGAATCAGTAGAAGCTTTGCAATTGGGTGTTTTCCGCTTAATAAAAGAGGATGTTGTTTTTCATAAGGAAATTGAGACAGTCGCAATCTCCCTCCTACCCGAATCAAACCTTGTGAATCGAGAAACGGATTCAATCTAATAATACTAGAGGATTTAGCTAATTTGTCCGAAGACAGTCTAGTGATTTCATCAGAAAAACACTCTTTCTGTGAAACTTTTGCTAAGCAGAGTGTAGCGTCTGACAGCTCTTGTGCTTTCAAAGTTCCGGATAATGGATTCTTAGGATTTTTGCAATTGAATATGAAACGATTGCACCATGCAAATGTTCGTTTCAGTCTCACAAAGTTAGAAAATCTTTCAAATGGAAACCAATTGGCCGTGCTTGCAATAAAGGTATTAACATTCGTCTTTAAATCAGGGATTTGTTCTAGCACAGGAATTGTAGAGCTAGGCCAATCAGATTCGTCAAAACACAACCATTCCGGTCCAGCCCACCAAAGTGGACATTCTGCAATTTTATTCGGATTTACGCCTCGAGATATCAGGTCTGCTGGATTACAATGTGTACGCACATGATGCCAATCACTAACATTTGTGTGTGTCTGGATTTCTGACACTCGATTTGCAACAAACTGTTGTAGTTCATGAGGAGATTTATTTATCCAACATAACACTACTGATGAATCTGACCATAGAAAGATTTTATCAAATGTACAAGTCATTGAAGAGAGTACCTTTTTTGTAAGGTGTGTGAGAAGTAGGGCACCACACAATTCAAGTTTATTTATCGTTTGAGATTTTAAGGGTGCCACTTTACTTTTCGCGCATAAAAGTGTCACATTCACTTCACCACGTTTATTTTTGCTTCGAATGTATATACATGCCCCATAGGCCACTTGAGATGCATCTGCGAAACCATGTAACTGAATGTTTATAGGCTCGTCACAAATCACTCGTCTCTGTATTTCGACTGCGTTGAAGTCACAAAGTTGTTCTCTAAATTGACGCCATTGAGATGATAAGCTTTGCGGTAATGTCTCATCCCAGGTCACTTTTAGAGTCCACAGGTTTTGTAGCATTATCTTTGCTAGTATTATACAGGGTGTGAGCAAGCCCAATGGATCGAATACCTGTGAAACTTCGGATAATATTGAACGTTTTGTCACAGCTTGGATTTTTGAAGGTTTCACAGAATAGGTTAAGATGTCACGTTCGCATGACCAAAATAACCCTAGGATCTTCATATTGGATTTTTCACCAAGTGATAACTTACTCGTCGACAAATTGGCTGTGTCGACATTTTCAAGCACTTTTCGGTTATTTGATGACCACTTTCTCAGGTTGAAAGAGGCCCTTTTCAGAATCGAGGAGACCTCGGTCGATAATTGTATGACTTCATCAACGGAATTTCCTCCCGAAATGAAGTCGTCTACATAGAAATCATGTGAAATGGTGTTAGATGCGATCGGACTTATTTGTACATTATCTTGAGCTAGTTGCTGAAGACATCTAACAGCTGAAAATGGTGCCGAAGCAGTTCCATAAGTTACAGTGGTCAAGTTATAAATTGCCAATTCGTCTTCAGGATTCGCTCTCCAGAAAATACACTGTAACGGCCAATACTTCGGATTGATTTTCACCATTCGGTACATTTTCTCTACATCAGCACAAACCACTATGCAGTGTTGTCTGAATCTCAGGATAATACTGAAGAGTTCGTCTTGAATGGTAGGTCCGACTAGAAGAATGTCATTCAAAGAAATGCCATTGTCACTTGCGCATGATGCGTCGAACACCACTCGGAGTTTGGTTGTTGCGCTACTTTCGTTGAGTACTCCGTGATGAGGAAGAAAGTAGCACACGTCGTCAGAAGAAAGGTTATTTACACGAGACATGTGCCCAAGGCGCTCATACTCATTCATGAACTCAACATAACTAGATTTCAATACAGGATTTTTTGAAAGTTTTTTCTCTAGTAACTCGAATCTCCTTTTCGCTATTTGTTTCGAATTACCTAGGATTTGAGGGGATTCTCTCAAGGGTAGATCAACGACAAACTTGCCATCGTTATCACGAATTGTGGTTTTCAGAAAAACACTCTCACAGCGTTCCTCGTCTTTTGACCATCTTGGTCCGACATTTTTAGGCTCTTCGAGTAACCAGAATTTTTCCAACTGTCTTTGTATGTCAGTTGTCGCTAAGTTACATACAGTTTTGCGGGATGATTCATTCGAACAGGTGGGTCCCGATACGACCCATCCCAGCACGGTTTTTTGTAGAATTGGCATTTCTTTGCCCAAACTTATCTGACCTACACACAGCAAGCTGTAAAATAACTCAGCACCCACAAGCAAATCAATTTTGCCAGGAGTATGGAAACCAACATCAGCCAAATTGATGTGATTCGGAATTTCCACCGTTTTCTCATTTATCGGAAATGATGGCATTTGCTCAGATATTCTCGGAATTACCAAGCACGTGATTGTTGCCTGGTAGTCATTATATAAGGATTTTATCTGAACTTCACACTTGTATTTTACATTTGACACTACTTGAGTAATGCCCACGATTGAAATATTCACATCGGATATTTCTAGTCCTAATTTTTGACAGGTTTCTTCAGTAATATAATTACTCTGACTTCCTGAGTCAAGTAACACACGGATATTGTGAGAATTGTCACTACAATCTTTCACAGTCACTACGGCTGTTGATAACAAAACGTTATCGGTTTGAAGAAAATAGCAATTAGTCGATGCCTGGTTAGGACTATTGCTGTCACTTGTATGTACACTAGGATTTACATTTGAAATTGTGTTTGAAGTGCTTGGTCTTATTTCAGATCCAGAATTTCCCGCAGAAACACTGGATACGTAACTTCTATCAACATGAAGTAGGGTGTGATGTCGCGAGTTGCATTTTCGACAGGAACTTGCTCGACAGTCTTTACTTAAATGATTGGATTTCAAACAATTCAAACACAATTTACTCGATTTACACCTTTCAATACGGTTATTTACAGACAATTTACAAAATTCATTACAATTCGTTATGTAATGGTCACCCTTGCAAAACCCACATTTCACTTGAAATGTAGCGTATGTTCTTTGAATTGAAGGCTGTGATTTGAACCTATTTGTTGTAGGTCTCATCGTCTCACTCGGTTTTTTATCATTCATTCTTACGCGACTTTCAATCTTTTCCAAGGTGTCGGCTTTTTCTTTGAGGAATTTCTTGAAATCACTCAAAGTTGGAAGAATATCACCTTTGTTATATTCCTCCCACGCTTGTTCGGTTTTTTTGTCAAGTTTCTCACACATGAAAAAAATGACTAGAACTCCCCACTCGTCTGTGGGTAGCCCCATTTCCTTGAGCGAGTTCAAATGCTTAGACATTTGATTACTTAGATTTCTCAATCCTGCTGATGAGGATGAGGTCAGTGTAGGCATGTTTACTAACTGCTTCAAATGGCTATATACTAACAGGTTTTTATTGTCGTAATTATCACACACTAATTTCCATGCTACATTGTAGTTTGTAGCAGAAAAGCTGATAGCCTCAATTATTTGCTTCGCCTCGCCGTCTAAATGCAAACGCAAATAATGGTATTTTTCTATCGGATCTAAATCATTTCGATTATTCACCAATGACAAGAATGTATCTCGGAATTCAGGCCATTTCTCGTAACTACCTGAAAAGGTTGGTAGTTTGATTCTTGGCAATTCAACATTGATTTTACGATTGGCAGAACTGACTGGATTATTATTAGAGCGATGACTTCTTGATCGGTTTGAGATTGAATTTGCATTTGATTCCGTAGGTTCGACATCTGAATCGAATCTTTCAATTTCTACTTCTCTGTGCTTTGTTATCACTGCTTTAGCCTTTGAAAGCAATGAATCATGTTTCGATTCATAGTTTTCCCGTATTTGGAACTGTTCTGCTACCTGAGCAACAACAATATCGTCATGTACCTCAATTAACCCCTGAAGTCTATCGAATTCTATAAATAAGCCCTCTTGTCTATTTACTTTAGTTTCTAACTCAATTATTTTTCTTGCAAGGAGGTGTTGATTTTCATCTGTTTCACTAACTACGTCATTAAGGAATTTTTCAAAACTAGCTAAACGAGCATTCAGAGAATCTCGTTGTCTCAACAGGTTTTGTAAATCTGCCATCGTTTCTACACAGTACTATGCCAAAGGAATCTGAAAGGATTATGAAATTGGAAAGGACTCACTTTGTTTCTGGTACGCTTTACCAGGACCTTACGCTGCCTCTAGGTCACACGTCGGGACGCTGTGGGTACTTCTTGGCTGGAAAGCCGCGCTTTGATCTCAAGCGCCGGCTTTGTCACTCACAAGTCTCGCGATTTCGATCGGTTCCTTCTCGGATTTTTCTCACTGTATGGAGAAGTCACTAGGCGAATTGTCTACACTAAGTCTTTGTTTCGGCTATTTCTCAATATGTAGAGAAGTCACTCAGTTCGGTTTTTGAATTCAGTCTTATATACACAATACCGGATTTCTCTCAATAAAGAGAGGTCACTCGCTGTTCTCTGTACAGAGAAGTCACTATATCGGATTTATCTTCGGATGAAGACGTCAGGATTTTTCTCTGTAAAGAGAAGTCACTATATCGGATTTATCTTCGGATGAAGATGTCACTGTTCGGCTTTTTCTCAATTAAGAGAAGTCACTGGCTTTTTCCCTGTGCAGGGAAGTCACTGTATCGGCTGTAGGAGAAGGATATAATATTCGGATTTTTCTCAATCAAGAGAAGTCACTGGATTTTTCTCTGAATATAGAGAAGTCACTTTTTCGGATTTATCTTCGGATGACGTCACTGTTTGATATATCCTGCTCGACTGGACCACTTAATGTTATTTCGTTTTGATGTTTCGATAGATGGTTTTAGTGGACTGTATTTTGATAGGTTACTGATTCTGGTAATACACTTTCTTCTATAGGATTTGAAGTATACACACTGAACAAGGCGTAACTTTTGAACAATATGTATATTCGTCGAAATTACACAAAAGGAATAAGAATATGAATTATAGAATACAGTAAAATGAGCAGTCAACTGAAGATCAGAACTCGGCCTAATCCCAATTGGTACTAAAGAATGTCTGGTTTTGGTTTCACACTTTCGTCCCTTTTTCTGCATGTGGCTTCAGCTATGTTTACTGTTCCCTGCAGATAAGGTGCATTGTTTCATGTCATCATCACCTCGGTTGACAGGACCACCTCACCACACCGAGTCTATGAATACGGACACTGAAAGTTCGCCAGTGGCGTATCAACACTAAATTTACGTAACAATATTTGATCAGACAGTCACGCTGCTCTTGAAGCACTGAGCTCCAGCAAGATAAATGCCAAGCTTGTATGGAACTGTATTCAATCCCTTGAATATCTGGGTGCTAACAACAGAGTTACTTTGCTGTGGGTGCCTGGACACCAGGGGTTGGAGGGCAACGAGAATACCAACATCCTCGCCCAACAGGGAACCGAATCTGTGTTCATAGGAGCAGAACCATACTTTGAGGTCACCGCAAGTGCGGCCAAAACAACTGTCTCGAATTCACGTATATACTGGTCTGAATTACCAGTATCAACCCATTCGATGGCGTTCCTGCCTAGACCATCGAAAAATATAACCAGGCAGATCCTAATGGAACAGAGGTGACCTGCAAATTCTGACAGGACTGCTTGCGGGACACTGTCGTCTAAGATACCACCTAGGAAGGATGGGTAGAAGACGAAACAGCTGAGCACATACTATGTTCATGCTCTTACTTGAAGAGAGTAAGGTTCGACATATTTGGCTTCACGAATTTAGAACCTATCGGTTTCAAGCAAATCTCACCCCATTCAACCATGGAACTTGTAAAATGATATGGTTTGTACAGTGAACTGTTATCTCTAGGGGTGAGCAACAAAAGACCCATCTGGGGTCCTAACTGATTCCCTTATGACTCACATCTTGTGAGTAGGGGAATGGTGAACCAGAGGTACCCTAGCCGGATATTCACCATACTTCAACTTGTCTTGGGTGATATCCTCTTATCTCTTCCTTTTTCAATCTACCCAATTCGCCTTCCTTGGCCAACTTCTCTCTTCCTCTTTCCCTCCAAGCCCAACCTCACCATTAAGTGATGTGAGGAGGAGAGACATCCGCCGCTGGACAGATGAAGCATCTGCGCCAGATGGAACAATAATTCGGAACATCTGTGGCAAAGTTGAGGCGATTTGCTAATATCTGTCTAGGTGGTCAAGGACCAGTTAACAAGGCTCTGGCATCCTAATTCAAGCTGTGGGAACCCGTGGCGTTGGAAGAATAGCACTAACGGGGCCTCTGGGAAACAGGACGATCTCAGAGTTAACAGCCTCAGCCCTGTGCAGGGGGCACCACCACGTTGATAAAAAACACCCTCTATGAGACTTTGTTTTGAAAATTGATATAAGAGTATTTGTGACTAGTCCGAATCGAGTGCCTACATCAAAAGTTTCCAAAAAAATGCCTAATCCGTTTGCTGGAGTTTTTGGGATCGCAGTAGGCTAACAAATTGTAATTGATGAATTTTGTTTGCTCGAAAAAGTGAATAATTTTGAGTAGTATACTGTGAGAAAAAAAATCAAATCGCCCTAGAAATACGAAAGTACAGGGGTGGGGTGGACCAAATTGTAACACACTGTATAGTGATATTGAAAACGTCATGTAGGTGAGATACAATGGGCCACCAAGCCTAAGTGTCGTCGGAGACATCGGTCAGATGAGCCTACGGGGTGGAGTGTCTAGTGGGTACACCCTGAGGTCGGGGGACACCCAAGCTATCAAAAAATGGGGGATTAGATCCATATGATGTCCATAAAGGATTTCAACCACCTCAGCGAAAAAAAAACCTAACCCTCGATGGTTTTATGCAATTGTTTTTCTCGTCACAGATTCACATGATCAAAATAACTTTAAAAAAACTACTTCAACAATTTGCAAAACGCTAGATTTCTAGGTATATCATCTCAGTATTGATATCGCAAAAGAATATACCTCGGAGGCACTCATGCAAAGAGCTTTTTATTAAATTTAACCTACTCACCGTTATCTCAGTATATATTTTTGCATGCTCAATGTATGTGAAAAGTAGGATAAATCAATATAAAACCCTCCAAGATATCCATAGTTACGATACTCGTGGAAAAACTGGAATATGCACTCCTCATCATCGCCTAAGCAGCGCCATGGATGGGCCCCATGCTATGTCGACCAAAATATTCAATAATTTACCATCAGAAATCTACGACATCTTAAGCATAAACAAGTTCAAGATAGAATTGAAGAACTATTTGTTACCCAAAGTTTATTACTCACTAAATCAGTATTTTTCCAGTAAACCAAAACTGTAATCGAGATGAAAAAGTCCATGATAGTTTCAACATTGTTTTAGTGTGGAGGCATTTAGATTTCAATTGCAATTTTATTTTTTTTAGTGTCGTTTATTATTTATTGATGAAACATTGTTTTTTACATTTCCTGACCCATGTAAACCTTGTATATGGATATGTCTTGATCTGAAAGGAATTAAAGAAATTTCGAATTTTGAATTTTGATTTGAAAAAAAAAACGTTATAGGAACTTTTTTCGATATGCCAAGCTTCCATCTTATGGCTTGCCTTCCCAGCTATGCTCTGCTAGCTAGTATTCTCTCAAACAGGTCTCTCCATGTAGTGGTCGACGGAGTTTCATCTGACTCTCTTATCATAAATGCTGGTGTTCCGCAAGGATCAATTCTAGCACCAACACTATTTCTACTCCATATCAACGATTTGTTGGAAGCAACTTCATGTCCAGTTCACAGCTTCGCGGATGATAGTACCCTCCATACCGCCTTCTCTTCCAGAGCTCCAATACCAGCCAGGCAAATCAGAAACGAACGAGGGAGAAATGTTGACAACATAAATATGGACTTGGCAACAATTCCCGAATGAGGATCCAATAACTTGGTAGATTTTAATGCAAACAGAACACAAGCATGCCTTTTCTCTAGAAAAGCCGATCTCACTGTGCCCAACATAAGCTTGTCAGGAGTAACCATACCTTTGAAGACATCCATTTCGATGCTTGGTATTACTATCAGCAATAACCTTCCTTGGGAAAATCACTTGAGATCAATTGCTAAAAGTGCATCCCGAAAACTTGGTTTTCTATTTCGGGCCAGGAGCTATTTCACTTCCAGGCGGCTGCTTATGATCTATAAGGCACAGATCTGACCTGTCCTGGAATACTATTCCCATATTTGGAGTGCATCACCCAAGCATTCCCTGAAATTGTTGGATTCTGTCCAAAAAAGGGCAATTCGTCTCGTGGGTGATGCCTCGCTCACGAACTCACTCACTTCTCTGGAACACCGTATAATAGTTGGCGATCTGGCTCTATTTGATAGATATTTTGGACGATGCTCTTCTGAAATATCAACAATTTTTCCTCCCTTAGCAGTCCCCGCGAGATTAGCTCGTCGAGTTGAGGCTTCGTACCTCTTCGTCGTCATTTTCGAGACCTGCAGAACATCTCTTTCCAAAGACTCGGAACAGCGAGGCTCTGGAACACATTGCCAAGGGAGGTGTTCCCCGAGGCATATAACCTCCAGAAATTTAGGAAGAACACCAATTCCTACCTTATTTCCCTTGGCTCTCACGATGTCCTCAGAACATTACAGGATATCCCTTCTCGTGGGAACCAGAACATAAAAAAATCTGAAGAATCAATCCAACCTCGAGTTTCCGTGCGATATCATCAAATCACCCTGTACACTATACGAACGACCTTATGTAAGTATTTCTGTTCTGCTCGATCGCCGCAGAGTCGTGTATAGTACAGCCACAGTGTTCTCGCATATAGCAATGACCCGCATCTAGGACAAATGTTGCAACACGAACTTTTATACTGCGACCGAACTATTTATTATTCGCTGTTTGCTATTACAAAGTCAATATTGTAATCGCCAGGAAATTTAGGACGATCGGCCTATGAAGTTTTAGAAGGAGGAAGTTATTCGTGATCGACAAAACACACATAAATGCTATACTGGGTGTACCAGATGGAACTCGAATAGAATTCTATACGTTTTAACGTGTGATCCCAAACACTTTCTTGGGCCATCAGAAAAATTTCTGCAGTCGTACAAAGCACTTCGAAAGCCTTGGCTAATTCCCCAAGCATATTCCAGACGAAAGTTCACGCTATGGCAAAATGTGTACAGTGTGTCCAGTTTTCGATGCTTTTGCCTGATATCTCAGTTATCTTTGGAGATAGAACTTTTTCGGTTTTCGCGGTCCTGTGCCATTTTTTTGTGAAACTCAAGATGGCCTAATCAGATTTTGCGAGACTGTTTCCGTTTATGAGATACAGGGTGATTTTGAAAATTTATACTTTTTGGACCTCCTCTATATCCACGAAGTTTCTCAACAAAAATGTCAAATGAAAATCTTATCGCATAGAGAATTTCACGCATAATCCAGTGGCGCACTTAATTTCTTTTTCGGGGTATGGTTTTGGAGATACGACTCAAACTTATGATTTTTTAAATGGAACACCCTGTATTTCATAAGCTCATTAAATTCCTCATTTATTTGTCTTCACAATGATTCTCAAAATTGCTCAAAATCGCTGAAATATTGAATTTTGATAGTTGGTTATGGATTTTCTTATGAAAAACGTTCCAATTGAAGAAATATTTCTTCAAATTTTTCCATGGAGAGGTCAAAACCAATATCAACACTTATTAATTAACAAAACACTAAACTTGGGTACCTGATAGCAACAAATAAATAGTAATAAAAAGTTCATAATGTAGAATAAGCACCTGATTAAATATTTACTAAAATAATTGAATTCCGGAATTATTCAGTAACTTATTTATTGACATGTTCAAATTGATATTCATTTTCCCCAACATACAGTTGACAAACTTTCTCAATACTTCTTGATACAGTGAGTGGCCCAACATACTTAAAGAACTTTGTGCAACAACAGAGGCAGTTTTCCAGGTATTACAAAGACATCTTTCAATGATTATTATGTATTGAGAAAGTTTGTGATGAAAAATGGACATCAATTTGAACAATTCAATGGATAAATCACTGAATAATTTCGAAATTCAATTGTTTCAGTAAATATTCAATCAGGTGCTTATTCTACATTATAAACTTTTCCTTACTATATATTTGTGAATAGCAGGTATCTGAGTCTTGTGTATTGCAAGTTGATTAGTGTTGAAATTGTTATTTCCCCCTTCATGGAACAATCAAAGGAAATATTCCTTCAATTGTAAATTTCTCTATATGAAAATCCCTCGAAAAACCCATAGCCCACTATTAAAATTCAATGTTTTAGTGATTTTTCAACATTTTTGAAGATGTTATATTCATACATTATATAAGTAATTTAATGAGCCTATAAAATACAGGGTGTTCAATTTAAAAAATCATAAGTTTGAGTCGTATTTTCAAAACCACACCACGAAAAAAAAAATTTTGTGCGCCACTGAATTCTGCATAAAATTCTCTATGGGTTGAGATTTTAATTTGACATTTTCGCTGATAAACTTCGTAGATATAGAGGGGGTCCAAAAAGTATAAATTCTCAAAATCGCCCTGTATCTCATAAACGGAAACAGTCCTGCAAAATCTGATTAGGGCATCTTGGGTTTCACAAAAAAGTGGCACAGGACCGCGAAAACCGCAAGGTTCTATCTCCAAAGATAACTGAGATATCATGCAAAAGCATCGAAAACTGGACACACTGTACAGTTCAATCTAGAAAAAAGCTATGAAAGATGCGATATCATTATCACAGCAGCCATTAAAGCGCTGAGCTCTATGTTTATGAGCTCTGAAAGGTTTGGAAATGCATTTTCTAGTACTTGATTATGAATGCCTATGAAAAATACTTCTTTTTGCCCATTTAAACGTTTTCTAAGACCAATAGTCTGTGCCTATGATAACCCACCATCCATGCATCAGGATTTTTCAGTCAGTTGCTTCTAGGTTTCAGAAGCTTCTACTTCATATTAATAATTTTACCAAGGATTTAACGATATAAAATCCAAGTTGGTGAGTGATGATCTAAGAAAACTGTTCTCATTTTTGTACTATACAGTGTCATTCATAAAGTTAGCATCATATGGGCAGAATCTAATCAATAATAATTTATTTTGGGTAGTCAGTTGCTTCTAGGTTTCAGAAGCTCCTACTTCATATTAATAATTTTATCAAGGATTTTATATAAATAAAATCCAAGTTGGTGAGTGATGATCTAAAAAAACTGTTCTCATTTTTTGTACTATACATATATGGGCAGAATCTAATCAATAATAATTTATTCTGAAATTTGTCTTGGGCATTAAGTTTTGCTTCAAAAGGGATGGAAACTTTCCTACTCAGTTGGAGTCACGTGACTTTCGCTACGCATGCAAAAAGTTAAATTTTTTCGAATGAATCGTTGAAAATAGGCTTATTTGTTCGAATTTCGAAAAAGTTCACTGATAAAAGTTGTTGCTACTCCAATTTTATACATGTGTCTCGGAGAGCTATATTGCAAATTTTAATTCTTGATATTTCATGATTTCTTCTACTTGTAACTTCGATTAAACTGTCCTAATTTCTGGTTGGATACGTAAAGTACTTTGTGATATTTTGATAGATGACTTTGGCATCCTTTTAGTACTAAAATATTCAATGTAAATTAATTTTGCTCCTGCATGATAGTCGGTACGTCCACTTTTCAACAAACATAACAGAAAGGACCCCGCACGAAAACACGGTAAATTGGCTCTCGGTCGAATTGGCTGAAATTTAACTATGTTATTGTGGGATGGCTCATTAGAAAAATATGTGAGTTTGAAAAGTTTTGTATGTTTAGTTTCTGAGATATAAGCCGACAAAGTTCGTAAAAACGTCGTATCGGGGTAGGATTGACAAAGAAAAAAAACTGTTTTTTTAGTATAAATGAAACAAAATAAGCTAGAAAATTTATTGATCGGAACTCAAATACATGTCTAGTTATGATCACATGAATTATAGTAAATCAGGGTGTATACGAGGCACGGTCAAAAAATTCATTTTTCGGAAAAAAATTCGAGTACTATTCCAAAACCATCAACAAGTTATATTTTGGTGAGACATTATAGTTTTAATCTATTGTAGGCTTCGGAAACGTATTTTGATTCTTGATAACTATCTCTGTTCGAAATATGAATTTTTAGAATTCTGTGTTACACCCCTTTTTGAAAACAATTGACAGCTTGTTTTTGATCACAAAGAAAGGAATTGATTGATACTGTTGATTGAATGAAAGCTGAGGAAACTTACTACCGAATTCAGTTGTTCAATATTGCCTTTTATTTAGATACAGGGTGTGTTAGATTTTGTTGAAGATTATTTAACATGTTTCAATTCAATATCTCGAAAACAGTTCCGTTAATTTGGATCTCATTTTACACACACTGTTTTGAATATGTTGACTATCATATGCAAAAAGTTTTTCAATTTTTTATGTTTCGTTTCTGAGATATGCATTTTTGAGTTTACAGTATTACAAGTATTATAGGGTTATTACCTCGGATATTACTCAAAAATTGATATCTCAGAAACGGAACATAAAAAATTGAAAAACTTTTTGCATATGATAGTCAACATATTCAAAATAGTGTGTGTGAAATGAGATCCAAATTAACGGAACTGTTTTCGAGATATTCAATTGAAACATGTTAAATAATCTTCAACAAAATCTAACACACCCTGTATCTAAATGGAAGGCAATATTGAACAACTGAATTCGCTAGTGAGTTTCCTCAGCTTTCATTCAATCAACAGTATCAATCAATCTCTTTCTTTGTGATCAAAAACAAGCTTTCAATTGTTTTCAAAAGGGGTATAACATAAAATTCTAAAAATTCATATTTCGAACAGAGATAGTTATCAAGAATCAAAATACGTTTTCTAAGCCTACGATAGACTGAAACTATAATATCCCACCAAAATATAACTTGTTGGTTTTGGAATAGTGCTCGAATTTTTTTTTCCGAAAAATGAATTTTTTTACCGTGATTTACTATAATTCATGTGATTATAACTAGACATGTTTATGAGTTCCGATCAATACATTTTCTAGCTTATTTTGTTTCATTTATACTAAAAAAAAAAAGTTTTTCTCTTTGTCAATCCTACCCCGATACGTCGTTTTTACGAACTTTGTCGGCTTATATCTCAGAAACTAAACATACAAACCTTTTCAAACTCACATATATTTCTAATGAGCCATCCCACAATAACATAGTAAAATTTCAGCCAATTCGACCGAGAGCCAATTTACCGTGTTTTCGTGCGGGGTCCTTTATTATTATTATTATACTACTACTTTCAATGTAGGAGCTCTCAAGACACCCATTGAGACTAGGTACTCAATAACTTCAATAAGTGTCAATCTGAAATATTGGGACATTGTCAGTCACCAACCATGAAAACCATAAAAAAACTCTCGAAAAAGTCGCAATATTGGGCACATCTTTATATGAACTTTCTTTCTAAAATGACAAGGAACCACCTCCCAATTTTTCTTGGCATTTATTCATCTACACCCTGTATATACTTCCTCTAACTCACTGAATGAAGGATTTCCCTGGTTATTATTAACAATTATTGATGTTTCACGGTGAAATTTCGCTATAGCTTATGCAGCCTCGTTTCAGGTTAGTATATTGCAATTTCTATGACCAATTTAGTGTTTTTTCAATCGGTAACATTGACAAAGCATAGGTCAAGAGAGTTTACACTAGAAATAACGACCAGTCGTAGATGGAAGGTTGACATAAACTGAATTATGAGGCCATATTTTGTTATTGCATTTTCTATTCCTACACGGAAAAAAGTCAGGGATATCAGGGATATCGAATAAAATTAATATAGTTATGTTCCTCAACTGATTTACATGAGTGTGAAATTGGCAATGACATCTTGATATACACTCAATGCGAAAAGAAACGAAATAAGAAAAATTGTTAATTACCTTTAAATTCTTGTCCGAATTCTGTTGAGTTATGACCGAATCGTAAACTGATGTTTCAAAATATTTGCCTGACTTTTATTCCCCGAGGAAAGCTGATTCCTTGATCATTATACAGGGAGAAACAAAAATTACTCTTTCATCCTCAGTGAGAAAACTTTCGTCACAAAAGTGGGTGATTGAACCGATATTTCAAAAAGTACTATAAGGGTTTTTTTTAATTGAAAATAGTGAAGGATTCTGAATCAGGATCACTGATACTATACCTGTTCCGATTTTCATCAGCATAAAACACAGGGTGTCCAAAAAACGGATTGTTATTTTTGTTGAATAAGTGATCAGAAAATGTAGTACAGTGGTATTTTGAGAAGCATCAATGACAAATAATTATTGAGAACTACTTCGAACACATATGTACCGTATTTATCATTCAAATATACAATGTGTCTGAGAAAAAACAGGATACGTAATCAATTCTTTTCATCCATAAAAATATTATATTTCGATTTTTTTCGGACACCCTGTGTTTTATGAAGAACATCGGTACAGGTATGTTTTCACATGGTTGGCAAGATCTGAGAGTGGACACACTTTTTTCATGTTCTGATTCCCACGAAAAGGGATATCCTGTAATGTTCAGAGAACATCGTGAGAACCAAGGAAAATAAGGTAGGAATTGGTGTTCTCAAATTTCTGGAGGTTATATGCCTCGGGGAACACCTCCCTTGGCAATGTGTTCCAGAGCCTCGCTGTTCGTTGAATGAACGAGTATTTGGAAAGAGATGTTCTGCAGGTCTCCAAAGTGACCACGAAGGGGTGCAAAGACTCAACTCGACGGGTTAATCTCGCAAGGACTGCCAAGAAATTATGGAAATTTTCATTTTGTTGATAATATGGATTTGGCTCGATCATGAAATGATTTTATTATTCATTTGATGATTCGACGAGAAAATTAGGCATCTGTCAGAAATGTTCCCCCGAACGGTTTACGATCTGCCCTGAGGACGGCTCAATCGAAACGTGGAGCACCCGTCGGTCGATGCAACTTTTTATTTTTATCTCATGGAGCGCACGAAAGGAAATTCCTATGACTTTTAGAGGTTACAAGTTCTAGGGAATACTGTGTCCGAAATGATCATTTCGGGTATATCGAATGTCAGTGCCGTAGATTTACCTATCCGTATACAAAAATAGCGTCGTTATTTTCGAAGCGGAAAAATTTCAACATTGAATTTTTGACCTCAGCGCATTTCTCTTCGCCGCGTCTATTTTCAACGCCTACACCGATGACATAAAAAGGTTTGGCATTTTTCTTACGAGAATTCTTAGTATTTCTTCTCGACAGATACACAAGTCTCGTGCTTTTGGATGACATCCATCGACAAAGATACCTACACGGGAAAAAATAAGTATTTCTAGGAGACATTTTTCCGCAAACATTTTGTTTCCGAAAGTTGCATTTCCCGCACTATACTACATACAGTGTGTCCACCTTAAGGACTTACCACCCCTGTAAAATCGTTATTATCCGACCAATTTCAAAAAACCTTTTTTTGTTGGATAGGTATTTGAAATGCCCATCCAACGAGAGAGTGATCTAATTCTTGGACTGTTATCGTGGCCAACTGCGAAAAATTTCAATGACCCATATTCCAGAAAGTACTATTAGGGATTTTTTTCCAAGAAACTTGATGATGGATTCTGAATCAGTACCACTTGAAATATACCTGTACCGATTTTCATCATCATAAAACACAGGCTGTCCGAAAAAACGAATCATCGTTTTCTTCAAATAGGTGATCAGCAAATGTAGTTCTGTGGTTTTTCTAGAAAGAAATAATCACAAATTATCATTGAGGATTATTTCAAATATACCTGTACCAATTTTCGTCATTTGAATATAGAAAGTGTCTGAGAAAAAAATTAAAAAGGATAGGTAAGCAATATTTTTCATCCTGATAATTCTTCACCCAAAATAGAAAGATCAGGATCACTTGGAACATACCTGTACCGATTTTCATCATCATTAAACACAGGGTCTTCGAAAAATCAAATTAATATTTTTTTTGAGTTCATGAAAAAATATTGGCTACTTTTCCTTTTTAATTATTTTCTCATACACATCGTATTTTTGAATGATGAAAATCGGTACAGATATGTTCAAAGTGATCCTCAATAATAATGTGTCATCAATTCTTTAAAAAAAAACACAATACTACATTTTCTAATCACCTATTAAAAAAAACAAAATTCGTTTTTTCGGACACCCTGTGTTTTATGATGATGAAAATCAGTAAAGGTGTTTTTCAAGTGATCGTGATTCAGAATCCATCATTGTTTTTTGTGAAAAAAAAATCCCTAATAGTACTTTCTCAAATATGGGTCAATAAAGTTGGTCGCAGTTGGCCACGATTACAGTTCATGAGTAAAATCATTCTCTTGTTGGATGGACATTTCAAATACCTATCCAACAAAAAAAAGTTCTTTGAAATCGGTCAGATAATAACAATTTTACAGGGGTAGTAAGTCCTTAAGGTGGACACACTGTATATGTATCATATAGCGTGTCAGAGCTTTCAATGGAAAACTCATGCATGAGAAAAAATAGCGCACGTTTAGATCTGAAGATCTGGATTAAACTGTCACTTGATCAGAATGCATTCATATTCGCCATTGACCTCTATGCCTCGGAATGCGTGATAATATTTCAGTGGGTCAGTATAAGCGAGCCGATGACATAACTGGAACAGAATTTCAATAGGAAATTTGGTAAAAATCACAAGAGCAACTTTATCATATTTTTTCAACAGTAAAAAAAACAAGTGGGGTACGTAGTTTTTGAAAGGTATCAGATTCGTATAGATGTAGTTTTCATAAGGTATTAGTTTATTTAGAGGTCAGATAATTTATACGACGCTGTAAAAGCAGATGATATTTTATCATTGCTCATGTAAGATGGAAGTAGAGGCCATGGCACCATATCATGAGTATATTTTTATATTGAAACTATCATTGGGCACCAAGGATGTGTATACGACGCTATGAAAGTTCGGAGAACTGGAGATTTTTTCCACAAACTACGTACTTAGCCCGTACCTAGTTTATTGGCAAAAATAAAGACAGTAGAGTGTGCTTTTTTTACTTCCTTTTGTTTTTTGTTTCGTTTTCTATTGGCAAGTGATTATCTAGGAACTTGTAAATTTTTTAGTTTTTTCATCGTATCTCCCGAACTATTGAATTCAGAGAAAAATGTTATAGGGATTTTTTGTAGATTCTATCAAAAGGAATAATTTTGGTCCTATAACATTTTCAGATATTTTCAGTTGTTTTCGAAATATTTGGAATTATCTGAGAATAAAATTTTCAACGCTTTTGTTCCATCTTCCAATCAACAAAATGAAAAAATATTCCATGCCTCAGTGGAGGTAGATGAGCTTCATCTATCGATAATCTATGTTTTTCAATATATCTTCATACCCTATGGGTCGTTAAATTTTTTTTTTTCATATTTTTCACTTTATTTCCTGTACTATTGGGTTTACAGAAAAAATTATGGAAAATGATTTGTAGGGAATGTTCCAGTGGATAACATTGCACTCTTGATAATTTTCGATTTTTCCATTTGTTTTCGATATATATTGAATTAGAAGGATTTCAAATTTTGATGTTTGGATTTTCATTTGTTTTTCCAGTTTCCGATGGATGCACGAAAAAATGATTGAATTATAATTTGTTGCGTCATCAAAGAGGCATACGGTGCATTTTTCAAATTTGGATTTAGTCTATTGGTTCAGGAGATATGTCGTTTTAGAGCGAACCGTGTTTTTCGGAAAATCTCCTTGAAAAACCCACTTGGAATTTTCCGACCCTGCTCAATTTCAATAGGCTTCGTCTCTTCCTGATAGAGGTTTTTTTCACAAAAAATGAAATCGATCGGACCACTTTTGCGATTTGTAGAGTGGTTACAAGGAACTTCCGGTGAAAAATCGAAAAAACCCGGAAAAACCACCTTAGAGTTTTCCGATTTCCTTCATATTTTAATGACATAATATTGTTTTGAGTACAATAAGATGGCAAAATTTCAAGTCGATATGTCGAAGGGTTCCGGAGATATATCGATTTATGATTAACACAGAGTACAGACAGACAGACAGACAGACCACACACAAAAACCAAAGTTGCTCAAAATTCGATGGGGATCATTTTCTCCAAAGCAACTATACCTCTATCTCGCTTAGTTTCCGAGATAGCATTTTTGGCACGGCCGTAGTATACTCCACTATGTATAGCGTCGTATAACAAGAGCTTTTTTTTATCGGATAAATTTTTGTTGGTAACGAAACATATTTGCCGATCAGTAATTTTACGAGGGAAACTGACATGAAAAAATTGCGATACCGTAGTTCGAGCAATTTCGTCTAATGTCAGTTTTTAGATAGAAATAACCGATGGAAAATGTTTTAGTTATTAAGAAAATTTATCCAATTAAAAATAAACTTCGAGTGTTTTTTGGCAAGATAAATCAACGACAATATACAAATAAACAACAATAATGATTACCTTTATTTTGTCAAATATGTGAACATAACTTTTTTCCTCCAGAGCAGTGCTCCTACGTAACAAAAACGCTGATGATGAAGCTTTAAAGCTTCGAAACATGTCCCCGTAAGTTTGCTTACAATAAAGTATAGTTTTGGTGGAGTAGAGAGTATGAATTTCGTCCTGTCCTGCGTCTTCGACTCGTCTGATTTTTTCATGGAATATTCTGCGTAGAGAGTAGTACTCTAATCGACTAACTTATTCAAAATCGGGAAAATCCAGGACCGTACTCGATAAATCTTTATTGTTCAGTTTATAGCAGAAAGTTTATCCTTATCCTGTATATCGTTTTTGTAAATTGTGACAGGGAATTTTCAAAGGTCACAAACAACATCAGAAATAAAATATTCCAACTTTTTCTCACACGTTCACTGCAGTTTGAAAAAAATTATAAATTTTATGAAAAAACGAAAATTTGGCGAAATATCTATTTACTCTAAAACTTCGCACCCATAAATTTCACGAATAGAAGTGATTTCCAACACATTATTTTATTTTCAGGCCTGGATTTACTGATTAAATTTTTTTATTGGTGGATAATAATTACCCTGTAGATCTTCTTCGAATCAGTGGATAGGGTATCTGTAATAAATGTTGATAGCCATCGCTGTAAATAATTTCATGATTTCAATTCACAGTTTTATCTATTCAATTTGTTTTATTCGGTTAATTTGGTCACTTATCTTCCGTACTAGAATTATTATCCGCCTTTGTCAGTATAGCTTTTTAAAAATAATTGTGAATGAATCTTCATTTTCTGTTCGATCATTTTGGATTATTTG
Source organism: Phaedon cochleariae (assembly GCA_918026855.4). Taxonomy (NCBI): domain Eukaryota; kingdom Metazoa; phylum Arthropoda; class Insecta; order Coleoptera; family Chrysomelidae; genus Phaedon; species Phaedon cochleariae. The sequence continues at coordinate 770,661 of OU896712.1, forward strand.
AATCAATGACCATCAACATCTTTTTTTTATCGCTTGGAGCGCACGAGAGGGAATCCCTATAATGTTCAAAGAACATCGTGCGTTCCTAGGGAGGATAGGGATAGGAGGTAGGTATTGGAATTCTTTTTCAACTTCTGGAGATTATATGTTGTTGGGAATACTTCCTCAGGCAATGAATTCCAGAGCCTAAAGCCGTTCTATGGATGAAGGAGTTTTGCTGTTCGACATCTTTCGAGGTTGACAACGAAAGGATGTGCTGATTGGGCTTGTCTAGTTCGTCTGACTGGCATTGCTAGTGAAGGGATGATAGCAGAGATTTCCGAAGAACATTTCCCGTTGAAGTATCGATAGAAAAGTGAAAGGTCGCCGACCTTTCTACGGTGTTCCAATAATGTCAAAGACACAGATGACTCATCAACTAAGATGAAAAAGATCTACAGGGTGATTATTACCCTCCACAAAAAATGAAATGACGAAATCCGGGCCTGGAAAAGAAAGAACATGTTGATTTGTGGAATCTATGCGTTGCGAAGTAATAATTTTCGAATGAATAAATTCGTTGTGAAACTTTCGTTTTCGCTTATAATTTATCGTTTTTTGAAAAATTCTCTGAAAGTGTGAGGTGAATTTTGAATATCTTATTTTTGATGCTTGTCTGTGTGCTTCGAAAATTCTCTGTCACAGTTTACAAAAACCATATACAGGATGAACTTTTTGAATAAAACTAAACTATCGAAATTTTTCAGAAACGGTCCTGGATTTTCCCGATTCTAGAAATGTCAGTCAATTAGGGTTTAAAAGTTATAACCGAAAGATGTTTTTGCCAAATCTCATGATTCACCCTATACCGGGTGGCTACGGAAGTATTGCCTACGGAATATCTCAGTTATTGTATGAAGTAGGTTTGTAAAATTTGGAGCGTCGATATAATGACATAAGAGCTAGAATTTGAGCATATTGACATGTTGAAGTTAACTTCCGGTCTGACCGGAAGTAACATCAACTTTCTTATTTTAAATGGAAACCCTATTTTTTTTTCTTTTCGCTTTATTCAGCATTCAATTCCCTTTCTAATGACATATCACAAGTTGGTATATAACCAGAAACTAGATCAGAAAAAAATTATTATTGAAATTCACCGAGTAGGCCGTGGAAGCAAAATGAAAGCCAAAAATTGAAAAGTTGGCTATGGAAACCATACGTCACTTGATAACAGTTGCTACTACTGTGATATTTTATTTTCATTCGTCGGCGTTATAAAAAGCCACCAAAAAAAAAATATTGGAAAAATTGGGAAAAAAACAATACTCTGTAGGTCCATAACTTGAATAGGAACATACAACTTTTTCTTGCCTGTACTATTCAGCATAACCATTCCTTTCTAATGATATAATAGGAAGTCATTTTTTGAAATAAAATACCAAAAAATCCAATTATTATTCTTTAAATAACAAAAAAACAGATTTATCGAAAAAAAAAAAAATCCAAATTGATAGGATTAAATATAAAATAAATTCAAAACAAATGTTCGAAATGCATTCCTACAGCGTCAATACATTTATTGACTCTGGTGATATTTTCATGTAAAACGTTTCTCAACATTTGGGGCGTGATATCTTGGAAAGCTCTACGAATTTTGACTTCTAGCTCATGTAGAGTTGTAGGCTGTGTGGAATACACCCTATCTTTAAGATGCCCCCATAGAAAAAATTCACACGGAGTAAGATCAGGTGATCTTGGTGGCCACCTGACTGTACCATGGGTTGTTATAAGTCTCTCTTGAAGGCGATTTTGAAGATAATTTCTCGCTATTCTTGAATTATGCGGAGGGGCGCCATCTTGCTGGAAGTACATTCTCTCAGTTATTTCCCCTGGTAGATACCAACTTGTGATATGTCATTAGAAAGGGAATTGAATGCTGAATAAAGCAAAAAGAAAAAAAAATAGGGTTTCCATTCAAAAGAAGAAAGTTGATGTTACTTCCGGTCAGACCGGAAGTTGACTTTGACATGTCAATATGCTCAAATTCTAGCTCTTATGTCATTATATCGACGCTCCACATTTCATAAACCTACTTCATACAATAACTGAGATATTCCGTAGGCAATACTTCCGTAGCCACCCGGTATATTGGTAAAGAAGAGAAGAAGACACTTTCTGATGATCCTTAGGTATTCTCGTCAACGGCCTCTATTCGTGGTACATTTCCTCATGACTCACCCTGTATATCATATCAAATTCAGAATGCAGTATCGATTATTTTTATCGAATCCATTGAAATCAATGACCCCTTTTTCGTCTAACGTACGCGACAACTACACTTCGATAAGCCGACAACTCCACGTCCAATCAAAATCATACAATTTGAAGATGATGGCAGCTAAATAAAAAATTGGCTACAATCGGATATATACGAGTGAAAAAAGTGCATATCGATAGGGCAACCTCGATAGATAATATTGGAGATAATGCATGCGATAATGTGCAAAATGGCGGCTGCATGGTTACCTTCGTCGAAAACGATATTAGATAGACAAGTTGTTCTTCAACTAGGTCAATGAGAAATATTGATGGCGAATATCGAAGGAAATCTGGTGATGAAAAGTTCATTGAGAACGATTTTTTTCGTGTTTTATTCTTAATCTTCACACTAATGCTTCTAATTTCAATATTTGTCGAAAATATTCTGAATGGTTTGAAGGTCTCGAAATCACAAATGTAGTCACAGCCTCAATCGAATATTATTCAGAATATGTACAGTCGTCTTCAGAGATCATGTCGCACATGGACGGTGTCAGCTCCCTTGATCACCGCTGCAATAAAAGCGCTCAGTCCGTCCAATCGCGACATGTTCGTTGAAGACGACTGTACAGTCGCATCCAAAAAAAGCGTACAAGTATATTACAGAGAGAAATTAACGTCATCCTATTCTGCATAAAACGGGCAATCGGGAATGATTTCTTCCTCGTTCCTTTCCCTTGTGGGAACGTTCAAGAGCTAACTCTGCCATATGATAGATAGACTTATTTTTTCCTCTACTGTATTGTATTTTTTGTTCTATCTGTCTATCAATAAAAGTGTTTATTATTTCAGAGGAGAAAAAGAAACAAACTCAAAGTCGGTCGACTACATAATTTAATATAAAACACTCATGTGTGTGACTAGTTTCGGCACCATGGCCATCTTCAGACACAAAAGTAAGGAAGAAGTACCTGGACATTACAAAGATCTTAAATCTAAGACAATATTCTAGCTGACAAAGCGCATACCATTTTTGAAGTAATAATTAATTTAATAGAGGTCATATATAGAAAAATCAGTCCGGTTTGAGACTGAATGTCTTGAAACGACGGAAAAGCCGAAAGAACTCACCTAGGAGAGAATTAAACGAGAATAATTAATAAAAATCTACTCAAAGAGCTTCATCTCCATTCGAGGCAAGTCATCAGAAAGAAAGACAGAGAGGCATCATTTATATTTATATTTTGCAAAAGTATTTGAAAGAAACGAAGCACAAAAATTCAATTTCTACAAGTTTTTTACGATTGCGAGTGTACAATAGTTATCATAATTATAATAAACTCACCTGAAATTTGTGCTTCTCCCATAACCTGGAAATAAAATATTCCTTATAAAAAAAAAACAGCACACTGGACAAAAATATAAACCTTTTCTGACTTTAATTTTCAATATTGAAAATAGTTTGATCTCGAATTCGAATAAACATGAGGGAATTGATAAACAATGAATAAATTATTGTATTGAGAATTTGAAATCCTTTCAAACAAGGAACAACTCAACTCCCCCTTCATTTCAAAATTTTTAAAAGTTTGATTTGTGTAACCTATAGAAAATGTATGCTTAAATTATACAGGGTGTTCCAAAATTGCTTGGACACAGAGCTACCACGTGTGATACAGTTCAAAATAAGTTGATTGGACCCAATTAATTTTCATAAAAAATGTACCGTTTGTCCGTTAGACGACTTCCAAGTTTACCTAAAAAACATATTTTTGTGCACAGTTCAAAAATGAGTGAAATAACCTGAATGAAATTTGATATAAGTGCATTTCAGAGGATAATCCTTCTTTTCGAGCTTCTTTTATCAATCAAAGAAACTTGAAAGAATTTGTAGAAGGGTTGAAACCACCCTCACCTCCTGACATTTTTTTCAAAACATCCTTAAGGGTGGTAATAGGGTTCTCAAATTTTTTGAGCACGATGACTCATTAATTATCTTCATTTTATTACTCTAGTGAAAGTTTGATAAAATTGTAATACAAAATTATTTGGCAGTGGAAACAAACAAATTGACATTTGTATTGATGAAGGTGGCCGTCATATTAATAATTAATTGAAGAAAGAACGTTCTGCCTTTGTTTCCAGTGTCAACTTAATTTTTCATTTCAATGATATTAAACTTTTCCAGCATTATGCGGAATACAAAATGTTCATAAAGGTGACAAAATGAAGATAATTAATCAGTCATCTCGCTCATAAAAGGACCCCGCACTAAACTCTAGGGAAAATGGCTCTCGATGAAAATCGCTGAATTTTTAGTATGTTACAGACTTTGATATACTAAACAGATATCCCATTGAACTAACCTCAGAAAATGGACAGTTTTTCCGATATTGACCTCAAAATGTCATTTTTTCGAAAAAAAAAGTATCTGAAAATGGTTGAATTTTTGGTATGCGGTAGATAGGAACAATCTGATGAAAACCTCAAAAAATTTACAGTTTTCTCGTTATTGACCTCCAAAATATAATTTTTTCAAGAAAAAAAATCTCTGAAAATGGCTGAATTTCTGGTATGTTGTAGATAGGAACAATCTGATGAAAAAATTAAATCGACCTTACCTCGAAAAATTGACAGTTTTCTCGACATTGACCTCCAAATCTAATTTTTTCGAAAAATAATTCATGAAAATGGCTGGATTAAGTAGATATGTTGTGTATAAGAACGAACTGGTGAAAAAATCCTATTGAACTAAACTCAAAAAACTTTTATAATAGATGGAATGATCAAAATAAATTAGATATATATGGCATAAATTCGACTATAGTGTGTATACCTACAACCCCATTGACATCGGAAAGACTATAACGGAGACTATAACCATCTTTTAAATATATTTCATTACATCCTCTCTTCGGCTTCAAGTTGTTTTTAGAAGGATGAAATGCCAAATACTAATTCGACAACAGCAACTTTGTCTTGATTATTGTTCCATACGTATATTTGGAGGTCAACATCGAAAAACTGTCAATTTTTTGAGGATGGGTCAATTGAATTTTTCCATCCGTTTATTCCTGTCTACAACATACTAGAAATTCAGCCATTTTCAAAGATATTTTTTCTTGAAAAAATTACATTAGGAGGTCAAAATCGAGAAAACTTTCAATTTTTTGAGGTTAGGTCAATTGGATTTTTCACCAGTTCATTTCTATCTACAACATGCCAAATATTCAACCATTTTCAGATACTTTTTTTCTCGAAAAAATGACATTTGGAGGTCAATATCGGAAAAACTGTCCATTTTTTGAGGTTAGTTCAGTATATCAAAGTCTGCAAAATACCAAAAATTCAGCGATTCTCATCATACGGTATTACCACCCCTAAGAATGTTCTGAAAAAAATTTCAGGGGACGAGGGTGGTTTCAACCCTTCTACAATTTCTTCTGGGTTCCTTTGATTGCCGAAAGAAGGATAATCCTCTAAAATGCACTTTTGTCAAATTTTGTCCAATTTGTTTCACTCATTTTTAAAACTCGTCTCACGGACAAACGGTCCCCTTTGTTTAGTATAAATAAATTGGGTCCAATCAACTTGTGTTGACTTGTATTATACGTGGTAGCTCTGTGTCCCAGCAATTTTGGGACACCCTGTATAGAGATTCGGATCTTAGTCTTCTCATTATAAGAATATTTATTAATTAAATTGTGACAAATATAGTTGTTTTTTTCAATGATATTCATTCCCACGAAATTAAGTATATTTCAATTGGAATCATAAAAAAATGTTATTGAAAAAAAATGTCTTCGTAGAACGGCGACTAAAAACTGAACTTGTTAAGCGCATTCGTCAAATAGTCTAATGATCGTATTCTAACTTTTGGTGAATTCACCAGAACAATGCAAGTGTTTCAAATTGAGATGATGCACATACGTATTGCAACCAATCGAACTGAAATAATAGTTCTTTATCTGAGAAGATAATATACAGGGAGCAGCAAAAAGTGTATGAATTTCAAACAGAAAACCCCACCATTGGAAAGTCCTATCGAAGAGCTATTCAAAAATATCTCACTCAATATCTTCCGAGATATCTTCCTTATTTTTCATTGTCATGGTCTACTATCGAAAATCATTTTCGAAATCGATCAAACTCTGTTATAGCGAATTTCATTCGTAAATTTGATGGTGCACTGGTTTTGCACCAGTTTTACATCCGCACTACATTAGTTTTCTCCAAAATGTGAACTGATGTCAAATGAAAACAAAGTAGATTTTTCATGGAAATAATTTTGGGCACTTCTTTCAATGAGTACCTATTCATCATTGAATTAGTGCCAAACACCCAACAAATTTATGAATTCTGGGAAGTAATCTCCTATATTTTCTTGAACTTTTCATCACTATTTAATGATGATTAGACTGTCACTGCCACTGCCACTAACAATTTGGTTTTCAAACTATTCATATTCAATGTTTCCGCCATTTTCAAAACTGCACCGACTTTGGAGGGCCTATTAGAGCTCGTGCGAGAATTTTACACTGAGCTCTGAATACAAAATAAGCACTCAGTGCGAGCCAGTTTTACCTATGGAATTCGCTTTTAATTTTGAAAGCCCGCGCCCGTATTTTCAGAAATACAGAAGATAAATATATATTGAGTGGTGTATTTTTGAAAAGCTCTTCCAAAGGTGTTTCCACTGGCAAGGAAATGTGTAGGGTATTCACTTAGAAATTCATACACAGATTGACTGTGACGACGACGTTCATGAAAAAAAAAACAACACAACCTTATAGACCAACTCATTGAGCCACCCACATTGAGCGTAATATCTCCCGTAATATATCCCTTTAACATTTTTCATCAAGATATATGTTGTTTTTTCATTGTAGTCAATACCTTTATATGAAATACTGATTGTGGATCCATTTCGATTTTTTTTCAATGTTCAAATAATTAGAAAAAACAATGGTAAACCGTTTTACCAACGAACCTTTACGACCATGGACGCTTCTTTTTATACGTCATGTGGAATTCTGAAAAAACAATAAAATTGTTAGTTTCATTCAGAAAGTTTGATTGAGGAATATTTATGAAAATATAGTATTCATGTATGATACGGTTCAAAACATTCAATACACAAGACAACTTCAGATATTTTGCACTGAACACTACTTCTCTTCTGTTTACAGACTTGGTACTTTCTTTTACTTTCTTTGTACCTGCAAGATATTGTTTTTCGAGAAGGTGACCTTTTACATGAAAAGGGTATAAAATCAAGTAATCTGCTTGCATTCTTCTGAACGGAGACAATAGCATTGCTTCCTGTTCAGTTGATATAGATAGGAGTAGGTATTCACTATTGAAATCTGAAAATGAAAATGGTAAATTCAATTCAAATAGTTATTTATTATACAAGGGAAAAAAGTAGTAGATTTTAGCTCCAGGTTGTGTTGTCAGAGAGAGACAAAAAACCGTGAGCTAAAATCTAATATTTTTCCCGTGTATAATACACTACTTTTTTCTGTGACAGAAGAAAGGACGAATCAATATTGAGAAGATATTACATTATTTTGAAATCTGAAAATTATAGACGTGAAATTTTAAGTTTTTAACAGTATGGACACCTGCGTTGTAGGCATCTTTATCATTCTTTTGAAGTAATCAAATATCTGTTGTCACTTCTGTCAGTCTAATTCTGTGATTTGATTTCAAAAAATCGCGAATTTAGTGGTTGTTTAGTAATATACGTAACCGCGAAGTCGAATGGAAGATAAAAGGAATTGCAGTTCTTTCTCGGAGACGGTATTATTGACTCATTTTTCGGAACTATAGCACAACAAAAGCCATCAACAGTGTATATATATGTGATATACAGTGTCATTCATAAAGTCGGCATCATATGGGAAAAACTTTTATTATTGACTTATTTTGGAATTCGAGTTGGACGTTAAGTTTTGCTTCAAAAAAGATGGAGAATGGCCTACTCAATCGGGGTCACGTGACTTTCGCTACATGTCAAAAGTGACATTTTTTCAAATTAATCGCTGAAAGTAGGCTTATTTGTTCGAATATCGAAAAGTTTCTATTTCAATTTTACACATGCTTTCTATTGCAACTTTTAGGTTTTGATTTTTTTTTTTAATTTTTCGAAATTTCTGTAATATTTGAAGAATTGTTAATTCCACGAAATTACTTCATACCAGCAGCTTCTTCATGCTACTTACTTTCAATTACTTATTATCACTGATTATGGACAGAAATATGATTTTCTTCAGAAAATTATAATACCCGCTTCCAAATTCTGTTATGTTTGATGCAAAGTTGATATATTGTCAAGCATTTAGAAACGAAATTCTTTTAAACTGATCTCTTCAGTACTGAAAAAATAATTTCAAATGAATTTCGTTTCCAAATGCTTGACTCAAACATAACAGAAATTTGATGTTATGTTTGGATCAAACATAACAGAATTTTGAAGAGATTATCATTTTCTGAAGAAAATCATATTTTTGTCGATAATTAGTAATTGAAAATTAGTAACATGATGAAGCTACTGGTATGAAGTAGTTTTATCGAATTTACAACTTTTTTAATATTACAGAAATTTCGAAAATTTTTAAAAAATATCGAAATCTAAAAAACGTAATAGAAAGATGAAATCCGAGTCACATATGTAAAATTCAAATAGAAACAACTTATTCGAGTAAACTTTTTCGATATTCGAACAAATAAGCCTACTTTCAGCGATTAATTTGAGAAAATGTCACTTTTGATATGTAGCGAAGTCACGTCACCCCGATTGAGTAGGCCATTTTTCATCTTTTTTGAAGCAAACCTTGACGTCCAACTTTAAAATAAGTCATTAATAAAAGTTTTTCCCATATGATGCCGACTTTATGAATGACACTGTATATCCGGGAAAAAATACTCACTTTTTTTCCACGGGAAAAAAGTTATGTATGAAAACTGAAAAGTGACATTTTATAACCTGTCAACAGAGATGAGATGCCAAACTTTTCTCCTGTCACAGAAAAAATGCATTTTTTATGTTGGAAACAAATTGTCACTGACAAGCAGTGAATTTTTCTTTTAGGCTCTCTGATAGGAAAATTATTTGAACGCAGTGACACTTTGGGGCAAATCATCTGATTTGTCCTTACTACACGTACATTGAAATAATATTCATTTTATTTTTTAGAAACGAGGAGAGAAAATCCCAAATATTCTGGAATAATGAATGTACCATCTCCTCGATCAACCTACAGACAGTATTTTCAAAATTCGATTTTCGAAATATTACGATCGAACGCTTTTCGCGTTTTTTTCGTCTTTCCTTCCCGTCCGCAAGGAATCCCGCTGTTAGCGGGAAAACGTACTAACGTACAGTCTTTTATTACGGAAAGCCGACCGGCACGGCAATGTTTTGAGGACGATCGTTGACCCCGAGATTCTGCACCGGCGAACGCGCAACTTCACAGGATCGACTTCGACGTAAAACGACGGGCTCGCGGCCCATTCATGTGACCAGAGGCGCGCGTCCTGTACGAGGAGCGTACGAAAATTAACGGCCCATCAGGAAGAATTATTTATTTTTCTGCAACCGACACAAAAGTCGTCCATTTTGATACCAAAATCAGCTCTTAAATTGACGTTTCTATTACTGACACAAAAATAGGTATGTTGCTAGGCAACATATTTAGTTCCTAGGAGCTAAAGTTGAATTTTAGTTCCTAGGAGCTAAAGTTGAACTTCAGCTCCTAGGAACTAAAAAAGATCTACTGTACGCCATCAAGAATAAACAACATTGTGACGGTTGGTTATTTGGGTTGAGACGCATACCTGATTTGTTTCCGATTTCAGCAGATTTGGCATTTCATACCCATGCTGGAGATATAAATACACCTTAGTAGTTAGTTCAGTATTGGAATTATAAACATCTAAGTTGAGTATTTTTGTTTTGATCAGAGAAGCCTTCAAGATTCAAATACTTGCTTGATCTGTATTTCATTCGTTATTCTCGGGATGGATAACTTGTTTTTGAATAATCACGGCAAGCAATAGTTTTTTTGTCTCAAACAACGATATTGTTTAGCTTCATTTGGTTATCAAGTCAAACACAGTGTAGTATGGAGAGGAATTAATAATCACTATTATCATTGTTGATATGCTCATTAACCTAACATTTTCCACGTCTTGTTCCTATAGCTGGCACTGGCGCGGTATTTGCCATTAGAGCACCTGGTCCATACACAAATATATCACTCTGTGGTTGTATTTATATTGAAACTACAATTCGAACATCCTAGAAAACCTAACCTGCTGTTAATACAGGTAGAATATTCTCACCACATGGATTATTTGTCAATATTTGTTGCATTGCATACATATGGCACGGCATTGGTGGTTACTTCACATGTTTATTTGGGTTAATTGTTTCGGTTGCAGAAAAAATAGCATGTTTCATTCGGATCAAAAGTGACTTTGTTCGACTCGCAAATTTTGCTTTCGCTCGGCTTCGCTAAACGCTCCACCTCGCAAATGCAAAATTCGCTCGTCAAACAAACTGTCACTTTTGATCCTAATAAAACAATCTACTATTATTTATTTCAGTTATTGCATTACATTCGTTTCTTCATTGATACATTTCATACAAATAATATATAAAGTATAATTAATTTTCTAGTAGGAATGACATGAATGATCAGACAGTAATTCCTGGTATAAGATCATTCATGAAGTATTATCGACTGTGTATAATTGAAATTACAAATAGTGAACAAGATGGGGAAAAATAAAAACAGTGAAAAAAAGAAAAAGAAAAAAGGAAATTCATAGTCTTTCAGCTTTGATCATTCCTTTGCATATAAATATATTTCTTAACTTTATTATTGAATTGCATAATATTTGGGCTGTTTTTGATATCATCTGGTAATTTATTGAATTTCGAAATCGCCTCATGTTTAGAATTTGCAGCTTCAAGATGAAACAAGTTATATTGTCTAGTGTGATGATCATGAATTTCGGAATTCCTGATTAATATAAAATTTGATTTAAGCTTTTTGTTGATGATATAATAGGAAATTTTGAGAGTATTGATTAAAAAGTGCTCTTCCAAAGAAAATGTGTTTGTTTCCTTATACAGTTGATTCGTTGGAGTGTCATATGGGGTATTTCGGTTCCAGGGTATTTTCTTGCGTGTATTCACGAAATGAGTATTTTGTATGTAGCCTGAGCTGGTGTTTGCTTGGTATATACAGCGTGTCTCATTTCAAACGACCCCCTCTATATCTCAGCTATCAGTCGTGCGATCTTTACCAAATTTGTATCGGTTTGAATAATCATCAATATGACCAGTTCTTCAAAGACAATCATCATTTTAGACAGTGCTGTGCATTTTTATTGAAATGAATCGGGGTCAGTTTTTTATCAAATCATATTAGGCATTTTTCCACAGGAAAGCTGACCTCATAATATTATTCTTCATGGTTTCAAACCCACATATGTGGATTTTCATAAGATGCTATGGAGGGTTTCAGAAAAATAGGCACATCTAAACAGCATCTTTGCGAACGTAATAATTATTTACTAAAAAAGTATAACCCGTTTTCCCTTCCAAATCATGATTTTCCATCTACCGGAGCCATTAAACGTTCCAAAATTCATAGTTGATTTGAAGTCACTATTTATGCGAGACTGAAAATGAAAAAAATGAAGCCAATACTGTTAATTCGGAACTAGGTGATTTTTTGCATATGGAGGTTCGAAAGCATGAGGAACAATAATATGGCCTCGAATATGGCCTTAGATTTCCTGTAAAAAAATGTCTAATATGATTTTATGAAAAATCGACCACTTTTTATTTCAATAAAAACGCACGGCACTGTCCAAAATAATGTGTATCTCTGTAAAACTGATTATATTGATGGTTATTCATCCCACACCAAATTTGGTTGGATTCGCATGACTAATAACTGAGATATAAAGGGGTGCCGTTTAAAATGAGACACACTGTATATATACTAGTATGAGAAAAGATAATTCGACATAGCCCTCAGGAAGGGTCAACCGCAGATACGTGTTCCGGGCTTTTAGCCCTCATCAGTACAGTGAAACTAAGTGCAGAAGATATGCAACATTTGGTGGAAGACGAAACAACAAATCGATGGATTCAACAAACAGAAACCAGCAGCACAATTGTGGTTTCGGTCAGAAGACCCTGCATTTTCAGGGCTACAACTAACGTTTTTTTTTCATGTTCTGGTTCCCACGAAAAGGAATATCCTGTAATGTTCAGAGAACATCGTGAGAACCAAGGGAAATAAGGTAGGAATTGGTGTTCTTCTTAAATTTCTGGAGGTTGTATGCCTCGGGAACACCTCCCTTCGCAATGTGTTTCAGAGCCTCGCTGTTCGTTGGATGAACAAGTCTTTGGAAAGAGATGTTCTGCAGGTCTCCAAAGTGACCACGAAGGGGTGCGAAGCCTCAACTCGACGTGTTAATCTCGCGGGGACTGCCAAGGGAGGAACAATTGTTGATATTTCAGAAGAGCATCGTCCATGAAAATATCTATAAAATAGAGCCAGATCGACAACTTTTCTACGGTGTTCCAGAAAAGTGAGTGAGTTTGTGAGCGAGGCATCACCCACGAGACGAATTGCCCTTTTTTGAACAGAATTCAACAGTTTCTGGGTATGTTTGGGTGCTGCATTCCAAATATGAGAACAGTATTCCAGGACATGTCGGATCTGTGCCTTATAGATCATAAGCAGCTGACTGGAAGTTAAATAGCTCCTGGCCCGAAACAGAAAATCAAGTTTCTGGGATGCACTTTTAGCAATTGATCTCACGTGATATTCCCAAGAAAGGTTATTGCTGATAGTAATACCAAGCATCGAAATGGATGTCTTCAAAGGTATGGTTACTCCTGACAAGCTTATGTTGGGCACAGTGAGATCGGCTTTTCTAGAGAAAAGGCATCTCGAAAGGCATGCTTGCGTTTTGTTTGCATTGAAATCTACCAAGTTATTGGACCCTCATGCCTGATAGTCGTTTTTGAAATTTTAACCCCTTCAACAAACAAAAGTAGGGCTTGAAGATCAGAATATTTTAGATTTGTCCACATTTTCGAATCGAGCTCGTTGAGTACTATATTATGGAATTTCTGTTTATGAAAATCGGTCAAAAAGTTCCAAATTATACACTGTATACGAAAACCGATACGATAAAAATGATAGATAGGTATACGATAACGAACAATATCTCATAGATTTGATCTTGAATTTGATTAAAAATACATATAATCGCCTTAGTTTACATTTTCTCATGTTCAGTAGAATTATCTGATGACGAAATGGACTTCTTCTGCTTTGACATTTTATTTGACACTTTTTGAGGCTGACGAAAATTTTCAAACGTTAATAAAAAGGGGTCGATATAAGGCATTTTTTGCGAGTTTTTTGCAAGAAAGCTAACTTCATATTATTGTTCCTCAAAAAAAATCACCAATTTTTTTTTCATTTTCAGCGAAGAAAAGATAGTGAACACAAATCAACTGCGAATTTTGGAACGTTCAATGGTAGGTAAAAAATAATGATTTAGAAAAAAAAACAGGATAATATACTATCTTATGTTGAACCCAGCGTTTCCGAGTGAATAATCATTATGTACGTTCGCAAAAATGCTGTTTAGATTTCTTTTGAAATCTTTTAAAGGAATCATATCGAAATTTACATATGGGGTTTGAAACCAAGAAGAACAATATTATGACCCCTTTTCAATTTAATAAAGACGCACGGTATTGTCTAAAATTATGTTCGTGATCATATTGATGGTTATTCATACCGGTCCAAGTTTGAAATAGATCGCACAACTAATAGCTGTGATATTATAGAGGGGGGGGGGGGTTGAAATGAGCTCGGGAATGAGACATGCTGTATACTTACGTAACCAGTTGCGTAAAATAAAATGGTTCATAACTGGTTAGGAAATGTCGAGGGAAATGTTCATTTCAACACCAGTTACGTAATGAAAATATCGTTTACGTAACTAGTTAGAAAATGTCTATTTCACCACTAGTTGAGAAAAAAATGTGACTTCATGCTATGGGTTACATGAAGTGAAGCTTGAGTTTAACTAGTGATGTGCCGAATAGTGATTTCGCCGAATAGCCGAATACCTAATATTCGGTGGGTCCTATTCACGTATGTTATTTTTAACGTATTTCACGTATTCTAAAGTGCTGAATTATTGTTGAATTTGGTAAATATATTCAATTAAACGATTCTTTTTACTTTTAATTTTTTGTCACAAAATATTAGAAAAATAGAAATGAATTGAACTATTCGGCATTCGGCCGAATACTGACCCAACTATTCGGAATACAGCCGAATAGTAAAAATCGTGCCGAATATGCCGAATACCGAATAGTTTTTTTATGATCTGTTTCCCACGAAGAGGAATATCCTGTAATGTTCAGAGAACATCGTGAGAACCAAGAAATATGAGGTAGGAACTCGGGTAGGAATTGGTGTTCGTCTCAAATTTCTGGAGGTTATATGCCTCGGGAAACACCTCCCTTGGCAATGTGTTCCAGAGCCTTGCTGTTCGTTAGATGAACGATTCTTTGGAAAGAGATGTTCTGCAGGTCTCCAAAGTGACCACGAAAGGGTGCGAAGCCTCAACTCGACGGGTTAATCTCGCGGGGACTGCCAATGGAGGAACAATTGTTGATATTTCAGAAGAGCATCGTAAAGAGAATATCTATAAAATAGGGCCAGATCGCCAACTTGTCTACGGTGTTCCAGAAAAGTGAGTGAGTTTGTGAGCGAATACCCACGAGACGAATTGCCTTTTTTTGGACAGAATCAGGGTATGTTTGGGTGCTGCACTCCAAATATGGGAACAGTATTCCAGGACAGGTCGGATCTGTGCCTCATAGCTCCTGGCCCGAAACAGAAAACCAAGTTTTTGGGATGCACTTTTAGCAATTGATCTCACGTGATTTTCCCAAGAAACGTTATTGCTGAAATCGATGTCTTCAAAGGTATGGTTACTCCTGACAGGCTTATGTTTGGCATCAGCGTATATTTGGGTGCTACATCTCAATGTTGATCTTGAAATCAGGGTAATTTACTAAAATTCACAAGAGAGTATTATCAATATCACTCGAAACAATTTTTTTTGTTATGGCCGCGTTGATACGAAACTCATTTAATTGAAATTATTTTCACTAATTCCATTGTTTCGTGTAAATGAATGCAAAATAAATATTGCGTCAAGAGCGGGACACAGCTCACCAAATTTATCAGACAAGGTCAATGACACATAATTCGATAGCTGCTCGAATGGCTTGATATTATTTCGTGGTGAACGAAACCGCATATTTAGATGGGCGTAGTTGGAAAAAATTCAAAGGGAAGGGGAAATGAATCACAATTTTCTCTGAAACATTCAATCATTTCTCTAAATTTATATCAACGCATTTTTTATCATGCCATCATGGTTTCCGAAGGTATGAGATTCAAATTTGGCAGGGGTGTAGGATTTGAGAATTGGACAATTATTTTGCAATATTCCATACTCTATTTCACTTTCCGTTTCACCGGGAACGACCCCAACTTTTGATTTTCAAATGGGATACCCTGTATTTTATTCCATAATCGGTTGAGGATTATACGAGGGATTATCATAACGAATTCAACGATACTGAGTTAGATAGGGTTATTCCAAACGATTACGAATATTATTATATACTGATTATGGAAGTAGGTAAACTTATATTTTCTATACAGGGTGTCCGGAAATTAATCGCAAAAAATCAATGGGGTGCTACATGATGAAATAAAAAATTCATTTCATATGTCCGGAATCGCATGGTTTTCAACAAACAGTGTGTTAAAACATTTAAAAAAGGTTTTTTATGAATATCTCGAATGTCCTTCCACCGATTTTCTTGAAATTTGACAATGATAGTTCTTGTCATGAGGGGCTGATATAATCAAAATTCGATTGGAATTATGAAATCCAGTGGCGTCCCGGGGGCAATTTACCGAATATTATTGTCAATAAAATGTGCGCCACTAATTTTTTCGAATTCTGTATCTTTATAACCTATTGACCAACTAAAAATACAATATTTTGGTCTCCTGAATTGTTTTGATATTTTTCTTCATGTCCATGGAAAAAAATATATACCAATCCGTACCAATCTATATCATATATTGGTGCCAAAAAAATCCTTCAAAAACTGGTGTGAAAAAGATACGCGCGATGTCCATAGACATGAAATAAGTATGAAGATTCATTTTCTTCAAATATTTTTTTATACATGTTTGACACACTCTACACTCTGTATATTGAGAACTATTATGCATTCTCGGTCCAGGAAGGCGTAGTTTTCGATAATATAAAGTGTGTCAAACATGTATTATAAAATATTTGAAGAAAATGAATCTTCATTCTTATTTCACGTCTATATAGACATGGATCACACATTTAATTTCACCCCTGTTTTTGAAGCAATGTTTTGCACAAATCTATACAATGAATTGGTATTTATTTTTTTCCATGGAGCAGCAGCAGAATATAGCAAAACAATTCAAGAAACCAAAATGTTGTAATTTTTGTTAATCATTAGGATATGGAGGTATAGAATTCAAAAATCAGTGGGAAAACTTTATTCCATACGAGTGTTTGGTGCAAGACACTGCCGTGTCTCTGGATGTAAAAAGTTATTCGAAGGAAAAACCCTCGGAAAAACCTGTACATTTGAAATTTTGGTGAAGGAACAACATTCACCATTTTATTCGAGAAATAAAAGTATGCTACTGTCATCGATCCTTGATAAATTTGAGAAGTTTCGATTCAATTCCACGTCTTGAAGTGGGGCCAAAACGAGGTCCAAAAACTGTTGATACCGAGATTCATACGAATATTTGCTGCAAGACACTGCCGTGTCTCTGGATGTAAAAAGCAAAAGCAGGGTTGGCATGAATTAATTCATATGAATTAAATCAATGATTTAATTCGTGAATTAATTCCATTGACTTCTTCCGAAAAAGTCATGAATTCATTCAAATTTTTAAAAATTAGACAAATTGCACTATTACCTTTGATTTTAACTAGTTTAAACTGAAAAATTCGATCCTATTTTGGCAAGACTTTGTTATTTCAAGCATGACAGAGATTTTTACTAACAGATATATACAGTATCAAGTATCTTCCATGAAGTCCATCATAACATATGAGAACAGGTTTATTATCACAGCATCGAATTTTTCTCTCTCGGCGATCTATTATGCATATCCGATAACTTGAAAATCGATTTTGACACATGTCACGTGATCACTGGTATGGTGATAAATAAAAATAATACTATAAAGCGACGAAAAGTGGAGTTAGATAACAAAATATCCATAAACATTTCGTATTAAGTTGCTATTCCACATTCAGTTTTCCAATTTTTGGAGGAGAATTGGAAATAGCTATATTTTTCGGATATTCTTCAATTTTATTACAATTCTCTTTTTTTTTCTGACAGTAGTGATGTTGATGATGTACAAGTTGAATAGAATTCAATTTTATGCTCACATATGGAGTTTCCAGCCATAATTTGAGAAAATTGATAATAGCTATTTTTATTTTTTTTCAAATAACTTCATCTTCCTATCTAACCCTACTTTTTGCCATCGTAATTTTTAGAATTTACCGCCATACCAGTGATCAAGTGACATGTGTCAAAATCGACGTTCAAGTAGTCAGACATGCATAATAGATCCCCGAGAAAAAACGTTTCGATATTCTACTAATAAACTTTTTCTCCATGTGTTACGAACTTTATGGATGATACTGAATCTATATGTATCTATTATTTTGTATTCTATCATCACTTTTAATTTTGTTTTGAAGAAATGACATGTTATATTATGATGTTATTCTACAAGATTTCTGAAGGGAATAAAAACATAGTTTTTTTGTTTCTTATTTTCTATTTCGCTTTGGCTGAATGAAATTTGTTTGTTTTTTTTTCAAATGAGTTAATTCAAAAAGTCGGACTTTGATGACTTTTTTAAAAAATTGATGATTTATTCCATCCCTGGTAAAAAGTTATCGTCCATTGGAAGTTTTGGTGAAGGATCATCATTCACCAATTTATTCGAGAAAAAAAAGCTCATCCGGAAAATCCTGATCAGGATAATGGTACAAAACTATAAAATCATGCATCTGGAGATAACTGACTATTCATACGAGTAAATCTTTGGTAGAAGTCCATATTGCTCAGAGTAGAGTGTATTGAAAAATGAGAAATATTTTGCATTTTCATGTTGAGAACGGGAGCAGATTCGGTCCCGAAACGTCCAAAGATACGTAAAAATTCGATATTTTTTCAATCAAATTATCACTGACAAGCTACTGGAATTTTTTTTAGGCTCCCTGATAGAAACATTTGTTAAACGCAGTGACATTTTGGGGCAAATCATCTGATTTGTCTCACTACAAATATATTGAAATAATAAGCATATTTTTATTTTATAGAGACGAGGAGAGAAAATCCCAAAAAATCAAGTAAAATGAATGTACCACCTCCTCGATTAACCTACAGACAGTATTCAAAACCCAAGAAATTCCAGGGATTTCTAAGGCAACAAAAGATATTACAGGAAAATCCAAGGATTTCCAAGGAAATCCAAGAAATTCCAAGGAAACCCAAGGAATTCCAAGGAAATCCCAGGAATTCCAAGGAATTCCTAGGAAATCCAAGGAAAACCATGAAATTTCAAGAAAATCTAAGGAATTCCAAGGAAATTAAAGAAATTCTAGTTGTTTGCAGACCAGGAATATACCGCATTTCACCGAAGGAATTCCAGGGAAATCTAAGGAATTCCAAGGAGATCCAAGGAATTCCAAGAAAAACCAGGGAATTCCAGGGAATTCCAAGGAGTTTCAGTTGTTTGTACACCAGAATTCCACCGCGGTTTACCCCTCGACTTCTTCCAACCCTTGATGAAAGTTTTCAAAAACCACCTTTGCTTTGCGGTTCTTTACGAGGTTCTCTCGATTGCCGTTGCATGGCCAAAGAGAGAGAGTAAAAAGTACGATTCGAGAGGTATCACGTAATTGAAAAGTAAAAGACTCTCTCATGATGCTCCTCGATTCATAACTATCATTAGAAACTTTCACTCGGCATATAACAAAGGCTAGACGCGTTTTCTAATAGCGATCGTGAATTGTAATAGTTTTAGCAGAGTCTTTGACATCAGAGACTGGAGGCGCATCCTCGCAGAAACTAATTGTCATTGTTCTGTTGAGAGTCCGTTTTCTTTTTGGTGACTATTCAAACTCGGTTTCGAAGCCTGCAGCAATAATTTGTTGACTAGTTTGTTGATAATGAAATTGAGCTTGAATTAGTAATTCGCGTAACAAGTCCGGAAAATTGATCGAAAATGTTTGGTGTGAAATTTTCATCTGCACTTATCAAACCCATATCTACCAAGATTTTCATAGTATCAGTGACACCAACGCTGTGTCCAGGAAGTAGGAACTTTCCGGACTAGGCCGGAAAATGCTACTTTCTCAAAGAAAAAGGACACCCTGTATCTGTTCCAATTAAATGTCAGTAGATATAGTGAATCGAAAGTTAAGATAGGGACATGTGAGCTGTTTTGAACGATAATGAATAGTTTCGACACAAAAAAATCCTAAAATTGGAAAATCTCGATTTTGAACACCCTTTATCTCTGTAATCATTCCTGCTAGACCCCAAGTATGATGCATTGATGAAATCAGCTCTTCAGTAAGAATGTGAAAATGCAATAAAATACAGGGTGCTCCTTTTAAAATAACGAAGTTGCTAATTGTTTCTGATAGAAGTGGTAACACTGTATCTATGAAAATATCTTAGTCGGATAGAGAATGTTCAAATATCAAAGCATCCCAATTTTCAGAATGTTCTGTCTTTTCGTTCTCCAGACACTTCTAATCAGAGATTCATCAAGTCAAGTAGCTTGATATTTTAACAAACTACTTGACTTGACTTGAAAATCAAGCTCGTGGCAAATTACGTACTCGACTCGACTTGAATTTGAGATATTTATTACTTGACTTGAAATCAAGCTACTTGATAATACTTGATCTTGATACGCACGAGTCGCACGGCGTATATTTCTGCAAGCTCGCTCACGCTTAGACAAAATACGGGGGTTCCCCGAGATCCGAGCTGACTGAATCGATCGCGCAGTCAGTCTTACGATGCCATTTTCATTTCATCAGTTATATACAGGGTGACTCACGGTCGATGGTAGGTTAGACATTCACGTTTATGATAGGAACGCAACGCAGGATTTTTCTGAAAATTTCGCATCTCACATTTCATCAACGGTACTATCGATCTAATATATTTTCAAAATCACGACGTTGCCGCTTCTATAGAAAAGTAGGAACCACTTTGTTATTTCGAATTGAACACCCTGTATTTTATTGCATTGTCAGATTCTCCTTGAAGAGTTGATTTCATCGATACATCACACTCGGGGTATAGCGGAAATGATTATGGAGATATAGAGTGCGAAAAATCGAGATTTTTCAACTTCAGGAATTTTTTGTGGATGCGAAATTTTCAGAAAAATCCCGCGTCGCGTTCTCCATAAACGTCTAACCTATAACATCGACCGTGTGTCACGCTGTATAGATACACATTAAAACTGCTGAAAATCAAGTAGCTTGATAGAACTACTTGATTTTTCAAGTACTTGATAAATAATTACTTGACTTGACTTGACATTAAAAAACTTTCGCTTGACTTGAACTTGACTTGATTGCAAGTCAAGTCAAGTCAAGTAGCTTGAATATCAAGTCAAGCCGTGAATCTCTGCTTCTAATAGACCATCCACCGTGGATCATCCTGTATATGTGAATTAAAAATGCAGGGGTGCATTGCTCAGTGCATTATATGGCCATGAATGGCATACGTAGTAAGGAATCATAATATAATAGAAGGGCTAATGAAATACCTGTATTTCAATTCAAAGTACTCATGGTATGCTAATAAGAGGGTTGATTTTCAGGTTAATATGGGTCATCGACCTTTCCAAACTATAAGAAATCTGAATAGGTACCAAATTGTCGTGTTTTCTGTTCCAATGGATAAAAAATTGAAGAAATAAAAATATAAGACTAAGTGAAAGTAATTTTATACGAAAAAAATATTTTGGAAAATATCTCGGAAAATATTGTATCCAAAAGTTGACATGGAATTACTGTAAATCATTGATCATGAATTATACTCGAGGCGAGCCTAATCCGTGGTCAGAAGCACTGAGGGTACCAGGGTCTCGGGTACCAATGACTATAGATATGTTGCCAAACGTTCAAAGACAGTAAAAAGACTAATTTTTTGCGGTAAATGCCTAAAGTCGAGCCCGAAGTATTCTCCGTCATAGTAATTTCATTCCAACTGGTGTAAATATTCATCATTATTTCACAGGTCAATGACCAACGACATGGAAACATGAAATTTCGATCATATTATTTATATACTTAAATCTCTTTAAAAATATATCAATTATTGATACATATCATTAAGATATGCACTAATTTCATGACCCTGAACAATGATCTTCTTCTGCATACGTGACATAACTAAAAATTATCGAAAACAGGCCACAAGGGTAGTTTTCATATCCACTGTGCATGAAAATTCATCATATTCTGGATTCAGGTCAATGAACTCCAGAACGAACTCGTCTGAGTTTGGATTGAATATATTTTCAACCACTGGATGGGGAGATAAATCATAAAAATGAGCTAGAAAACTAGGAAACCAACTTTTTATATTCAAATACAAGCCAATACCTACCCTTCTAGTGTAACTAACTGGGTGTCTAAAGGACGAAGGTAGTATTAAAGTGTACTTATATTTATATTTGATCAAGACGGAATGAATAATAGGTATTATGTAACGTCATGTAGGTATGAGATTCTAGATTATGCGTAAGTTAGATGAGTATAGGTGGTTAGGTCCAAAATCTTAAAAAGATCTTGAATCGCGAAAATGAGACGTTCAGGAGAATCTAAGAGTAAGAACCTAAAGTTTATCTCAAATAAGTATGGTGAAGTGGGAGAGTGATAGAATCAATGGCCGATAATTTCAAAGGTTCATTCACTCTGAGCACTACATTATCAGAGCCAAAAAATATACCTTGTTATTTAAAAATGAAAATTTAATCATAAATAGGTACTCTAGAACACACAATGGATAACTACCTATACAGATAAAGCGAATGGTACTCAAATTGATTTTTCAGCCGACTTTGATCGAAACAATAACAGGTAGATAACAACAATAATAATTCTTCTTTTTTCTCAATCAACAACGTTGGCAGCCCTGACTACCATCAAGTACAAGCTATGAGTACAAGTAATCACTCGGAAAACCATGTTGGCTGTGTGAAGTATACCTATTATTGAGGGTTTATAGGTATAGGTATCTTCAAAAAACACCACCTAATCCTAATGATATCGAAACGACATTCTCTGTGAGGAAAAACTGCCTTGAAACTTGAAACGAAAACTGCGCAAGCTTACACCCACCATTACTGACCTACATTACGCGCGAGTTCAACGAACTGCCGAGTTCATTAGAATCGGCCTTTACATAATGTTTTTCGCCGGAGAACCGTACGGAAAATAACCAAAACTGGAAGCTTCTACTCACATTTTCTGTTCGCTAGATCGCCGTTCGCACACCAAATAATCGCTTATTCCCATTTAAACGCACTATGAACAGTCCGCACTCAGTTTCCCTGCCTCAGAAACGTCAAACAACAATAATTGAATCGCCGCAGCGGCCAACGCACACTTGACTATCGCGAAAGATGTAGGTTAACGACGCTGGGATTGTTGTCGAAAGTGACAAGCGCGGCCTGCCGCGATTTTCGCACTCTCCCTCTAGGAGTTGTAGATGACCGTCCGGCGTGGATTTCCTCCACCTGGCGGGTGGTTTTCGGGTGGATTTTCTCGCGGATAGAGCTGCACGGTTCCGTCGAACGGCCGGGACTGTGCGGGTTGAATGACCTGTGGCTGACGACACGGCGCTGCTGCCGCTGCGGGGTGGGGGGAGGGAGAATTCGCCGCGCGTGGTCGTTGCATTGGTTTCCTGCTTCGCGCGCGACGCTGGGCCGTGTTTCGTCACAGGCGGGGAAGTAGGTGAATCGCGGGCAAAGAGCGGAGAACCCGCCCCGGGGTTTGGGGGGTTTGTTTTTCTCGATATTTTTTTCTGATTTTTGGAGATTGCCTAGGCAGCGATTGGTGGTTATTGATTGATACAATTTTTTGTTGTTGATTAAACTAGACGTCGCGCTGGGGCGGGCAATGTTTGAGGCGGGGCCATAGGAATGGGTTCTTTTTTCGAAATTTTTTATTGGTACTTACCTATTTTTGTCTGAAAAACACGAATTTGATAATGAAAATGTGAACAAACCATTATTTATTGAGATATTTCACTATAAAGTTACAAATTTCACCTTCTTTTCCGCCTGTCCTCTGGATCACATTTAGAAAAAATTTCCCTTTCTTTTTTCATCATTGGACAATAATTTGTACATATATCACAATGTCAGACAAGCCCAGTCAGCACATCCTTTCGTTGTCAACCTCGAAAGATGTCGAACAGCACTTTATCAAAACTCCTTCATCCACAGAACGGCTAGGCTCTGGAATTCATTGCCTGAGGAAGTATTCCCAACAACATAATTATAATCTCCAGAAGTTCAAGAAAAATTCCAATACCTACCTCCTGTCCCTATCCTCCCTAGGAACGCACGATGTTCTTTGAACATTATAGGGATTTCCTTTCGTGCGCTCCAAGCGATAAAAAAATGTACGACAACACAATTTTTTCTATTATATGAGTCAGCTAGAAACATGATTTTCTTGTGATTTATCCATATTCAGTGAGAAGGAGGAAGAATATCATTTAAAATAATGGCATGTGTAATGTCATTCAAGAGCAATCTATTGAAAAGGAATATTCTCAGATATAATTATGAACATAAAAAAATGGATATATTTATGAAGAAATACATTGAGAATTCGCATTCTCCATGTGATGAAAATATCAATTCTTTCTCGGTCTATTCAACAGAAAAAAACTACTTTCCTGGCTATATGCCACGACGAACATTGAATTATATCTATTGAACACAGACGATAAGAATTTGAAAACAAAATCTGAAATAGAGAATTTGCATTATCCTTCATATAAAGATACGTATATAATATCATTCTGAATATTCAACAGAAAACAACTACTTTCCTGGCTATTTGCCACGTCGAACATTGAATTATATCTGTTGAATATCCAAAAAGAGAGCATGAGAAATGAAAATCCTCTGAAATTGAGAATTGATACTATTTCTCAAATCGGATGAAATAACATGATGTTAACTATTTTGAATAAATTGACATTCATCATACAGGACGTGGAAAGAAATTCTGAATTGAGAAAAACCTAACCACGAATCTGCGATTGAGGTCTATATAAATATATCTGAGAATGTTCCTTTTCAATGATGTATTTATTATATGATATAAAAATATAACTTGAACGATGGAAACTTTTTATTTTCATAGACCTCAATCGCAGAATGAGGTGAAATTTCGAACTCATTTTTTGGAATATCTCGTTAAATAGTGTTTTGTTCACATTTTCATATCAAATTCGTGTTTTCCAGAATAAAATATGCAAGTACCAAAAAAATTTTCGAAAAAATACCCATCGCATGATGAATGCAGTTTTACCGTATTTTTATTAGAAGGATCAAGTATCGAAATTCCTGTTGAAAATAGTTCAAACTGATGAAAAAACGCCCAAAGCCATATATTATAACGCAGGCTGTTGATTATCCGATTCTGGAAGTTAAAAATGAGGCGAATTGCGTATGAAATGACTCATCAAATACTACATTTGATCATATTTTTTCAAATTTCAACTGTAACATAAGCGACTGTCAACTTGCTTCGTCAAATGACACCATATTATGTTTTTATATTTTCTTTATTTTCTAACTTCAATTATGTATGTACAGTACTGCCCAAATAATTCGGAACGACTTCTATGAAAATTCCTTCACAAATTTGGTTGATGCACTCGGACTTATATCTATTCCAACCGCCCACTGTTTCAAACCCTTCTTTCTTATTCTGGTACGAGAAATTCAGGTGTATCTGTGAATATTCCTGTTTCTGCTTCGAAAAAAAATATTTGAATTCGACCAATAGTCGTTACGAATTATTTGGGCCGTACTACTGTACCTACTGATGACAAGTTGACTTTCGGACAAAATTTGTTATATTAAAAAACAAATGTTCAATGAGGGCTAATATTATTAATTGTCCACCACATCGCGCCATTTGAATAATTTTGATTATGACAATTGAATTGTTATATTTCATTCCAATACGCTCTTTGTTGATTTCAAAATCACTAGAAAACATCTTCATATGCACAAAATGGTTATACTACCGTTTGTACGTATTTCACGTAGTAATTTCAATTCATTTAAAATGAAAACTACTAATTGGTTGATCTGTTTTCATAAACTTTTACATTTTGTGAGGGTCCCAATGAATCTGCTACGAGCCTCTGACAGTGTAGTTACGCCACTGATGGTAGATTTTAGGAACTGACCATGATTATTAGATGTTCAGAAGATATTTAGTAACACTTACGTCAAAAAGTTCGACAGATAAGTTGCTAGTAATAGATCCGTAGTCTAGATTTTTGCGACAGAAGCAAGAGGAGGCATACAGAAAAAATTGGTTTCCGAAATTTTCAAAACACAGTATTTCTAATAGATAACTGCAATTATGTTCGGAATTTGTGGCTAAACTAATAGATTAAAATATGTATAAATCAAGAATTTTCATCGCAATATCAAGCTTACGATATCGCACACCATTATACTCGCCCTTATATCATCGCAGTAATAGCCGAGCATTCGAAATTCTTTTGTCGTGAATGAAAAAAGTGCTCACTTATGATTGGATTCAGGAAATGATTTGTGAGATCCTTGAAAAAATAGGGATTTAAGAAAGTTTACAAATTCCAAATGATTTGGGAGATTCTTGGAAATGTTCTCCATTTTTTCTGGCATTCTTTAGGGAGATAAATATTTTAAATAAATTCCACATTTTCATTGACATGTTTTGTTGCCTTCATCTCATTTTCAACAATTTGCCTTGGGACAAAACGTGATTCAAAGATAAATATAAATAAAATGAAAACCATTTTTCTAAATTCTTTCAATTTCTCGACATATCAAGAAAAAAAAACAAATGAAATTAATGACTTACAGATACTATGAGCCTAGGCATAGGCTCTGATCATTATTTTTTCAAATTTCAATTGTAACTTCAGCGAATGTCAACTTTTGGTGGAACCATATTTTTTCAATTTTTTTTCTAATCGGGATATTTTTCTGTATACAAGGCTCTATGACTTTTGAACAAAATTAGTTGAAATCAAAAAGAATTGCTCAGTGAAATAAATTAAAATATTCTAATATTCCATCAAGTAAATCCGAAATTTTGCGAATTTCGCTATGAATGTCCACAGCAGATAGGCTGGCTATGATCAATTAATAATAATAATTAATAATTGTGGATCACCCAGTACGTCACTTGTCGAGATATGCTTCATTCTCGCCACGGATGATCTGCGCATGGTGGGAAGCGAGATCGGGAGTTTCGTTCTGGATCGCAGGCGGTGCTTGGTTCACCGGGACAGATTTTACGTAAAACGCGTATACCAGGGCAGTTCCGTAAGTTCCGTGCTGCGTCGACCGAACCATCATCTTCCTAATAAACTGATCGAAAAAAATTAGGGATATTTTCAAACGCAAGCGACAGCTATAACACATTTCTTCTAGAAAAATGTCTTCATAGCTAAAACACAATATCCTCATCACAGTGTTTGTGGCCAAACTCCTCCGATGGGGTCTGACCAATACTTACGGAAAATTTTGTGCATATGGTATGGTAGGTCGTAAACTACATATTTTTTAAACCCCAAAGTGGTGAGTGTGGCCACCCCAGAATATTTTTTTAAATTCATTTGGCAAAATTTCTTATTCATTTTATTATGATTTGGCATTGAAAAATACATACAACCTCAAACTTTCACTCTTCTATCACCAACCCCTATTTTTTAATGGGGTGGTTTGTATTTAACGGAATCTTTGAAACATAATTTTGATGAGAAATTTCCAGTCATCATTTTCAACCAACCAGATGCTTTATTTCGACATTGTTACCAGCAAATTCTTTGGAAATGTTTCATCCCAACTTTTTTATTATAGATGCTAATGGAGAGTTGACGTTTAAAAAGAAGAAAGAATACACAATGAAAATTTGCAATCAATCGCACTCTCTTCAATTTAACAAAAACAAGAGAGCAAAATCTACTGAGATGTCAAATTGTTCACAGTTCGTAAAAGCCTGTTCTTGTGATTGGATAATGAAATAAAAGTCAACGTATAATGAGAGACACACGCAATATGAATATATTTCAAAAGTACTTTGTGGTTGTAGCAACTATTGTCAATGACAATATTAATTTTCAGAATTAAACATAAATTTTTTTGGATATTGATATGCATGATATTGATTTTTAACTTCCTGAAATCATTAAATAGTTATTTATTATACAAGAGAAGAAGTAGTAGATTGTAGCTCCAGGTTGTGTTATGACAAAAGCTACAATCTAATATTTTTCTGTGACGGGAAAAAAGTTTGGCATTTCATCTCTGTTGGCAGGTTATAAAATGTCACTTTTCATAAATTACTTTTTTCCCGCGGGAAAAAAGATGGTACTTTTCCCGGATATATATCACATATATATACACTGTTGATGTCTTTTGTTGTGCTATAGTTCCGAAAAATGAGTCAATAATACCGTCTCCGAGAAAAAACTGCAAGTCCTTTTATCTTCCATTCGACTTAGCGGTTACGTATATTACTAAACAACCACTAAATTCTCAATTTTTTGAAATCAAATCACAGAATTAGACTGACAGAAATGACATCAGATATTTGATTACTTCAAAAGAATGATAAAGATGCCTACAACGCAGGTGTCCCTACTGTTAAAAACTTAAAATTTCACGTCGATAATTTTCAGATTTCAAAATAATGTAATATCTTCCCAATATTGATTCGTCCTCTCTTCTGTCACAGAAAAAATAGTGTATTATCCACGGGAAAAATATTAGGCTTTTTATCTCACAACACAACCTGGAGCTAGAATCTATACTACTTACGTAATCATGAAGTCGAATGGAAGATAGTAGGATTTGCAGTTTTTTCTCGGAGACGGTGGTATTGGCTTATTTTTCGGAACTATACACAACAAAAACCATCCATCAACAGTGTATGTGATATATATATATCCGGAAGAAAGTATTCTTTTTTTTCCCGTGGAAAAAAAATTAAAAGTGACATTTTATAACCTGTCAACAGATAATATGAAATTTCAAACTTTTTCCCGTCACAGAAGAAACAGAATAATGGAAGATGTTGTCCATGAAGATCGGTGTTTTTAGCATAAACTGCATATTATTTATGTTGTTTTGCATTTGCATGTGAAATATTAATTTTTCATCATATAATTTGGATAAAAGGTTGCATGTTCGATGTTTCAGCGCATCATAAATACTTTACCTATATCTAACCAGTAAGACAACATATTATATTGAAATGTAGACTCTGACACATTTATAATTTTGCATACCTACATGAAAATGTTATCCAACCAAACGAAGTAAACGTATCTCCTCAGAATTATTTTTGATGGAAATTGCCTGAAAGGTACTAACAGGGTGATCATTATGATGAATTAGTGACCGAGTTCTACTTTTCCGTTGCCGAAGTGGAATTTATGTGATATGGTCGGAAATTATGAATTTTTGTCGAAAATCATGAATTCAAAATGGAAGAGATTTATGTTTATAGTCCGATTCGACTGATACTCATATCAATTGAGAGAGGGTTTGCTGAGAAGAATATAAAAAAATACAAAATGGACAAAAAACTTCCGCGATTTCTTTTGACTTTATTTGAAGTGATATGACAAAATGAGTTTCATATTATCGTTGTCACTTTTTCTGCTCTATCCAATTGATAGATTATAGATTTATGATCCGACGTTTCGCCTTCGAGGAGCAATTATCAACTTTGTTTCTTCATAAGATCGAAAAAGATTGTTTGCCCCTAATAAATTCTAATTTCAATTCTGAAACCAACGCATATTACACTTTACAGTGGGCGTGTACACCTTAACTTTTAACTCAAACCATGTTTGTAATGATCCTTTTACACATAAATAATGATTGACGACATAATTCGATCGAAAAATTAACTGGAATGTTTTATTTTTGGAGATAAAAAATAGTACCTTCTGAAAACGGACCCTCTTATGACGTAGAAACCTCATCTCGCCATAGTTAGAAGAAAATACCAAACGCCCGACGGAGACTGAGGCAACTGATACATTAATTCTTTCAACTGTGATCTCGCGGTAATTCACTCTGTCAGAAATCATGTATCATTCATCTCTGTCTGGAATAGTCTTGTTTCAGTATTAGGGTTTTGACGTCACATCATCGCCTCGTTTTCAGAGGTCCGAAAAATCGGGGATTTCAATAATTTTTTATAAAGGGGAGTGTTTAATCTCTGATAAAACGTAGGGAGCTCACAGCAAGAAACGGTTTGCGGTGGTGAGCTAGTTGGGTGAGTTCTATCGAATTATGTAATAATTTTTTTTTGTGATATAAGCCCATTATCCAACGTTTCGAACCTACAAATCATAGTCACTGTTATTTGATGATGGTTACGAGAAAACGAAACGTCGGATCAAAGATCTGATGACGGTAACTTGTAGGGCAGAACAAATGGCTACGAAATAGTTGAATTCATTTTGGTATATCTCTTTTAGTAAAATGAAATTAAAAGTTATTTCCGAAGTTTCTAATTCTTAGAAATGATTTTTTTTTTCATTTTACTAAAAGAAGTAGACATTTTCGCAGCTCTTTTTCCTTCTCTACAAGATGTCGTCATCAGATTTTTAATCCGACGTTTCGTTTCCTCGTAACCATCATCAAATAACACTGATGAAGATTTTTTCGCTCGAAACGTCGGATAATTATTGTAAAGTGTAATATGTCATTGGATTCAGAATTCAAATCAGAATTTTTGAGGGGCAAATATTTATTTTTCGACTATTTAATAAAACAAAGTTGTTGATGGCTCCTCGAAGACGAAACGTCGAATCCCAAATCTATTCATATCATTGGATGGAGCGGAAAAACTAGCAATGATAAGATGAAATTCATTTTTCTCCCCTTCTTTAATGTATTTTGTATGCGTGAAGTGTAAAATTTTTCAATTTCAGAATACTGTCATTCATTATTCCATGTTTTTTGGAATTTTTTCTCCTCCTTTCTATAAAATGAAAATATGAATATTATTTCAATATTCGTGTAGTAAGGACAAATCAGATGATTTGCCCCAAAATGTCACTGCGTTCACTAGATTGTCAGTGACAATTTGTATTGAAAAAGGTTTAGAGAAGAGAAATAAAGGTATGTAGAAAAAATACCAAATTTTCACTAATCTTTGGACGTTTCGGGAACGAATCTCCTCCCGTTTTCAACATAAAAATGGATTTTTTGCATGGCAAATTCGTAACTTTTCAGTTCCCAGTGACAATTGGTGACGTTGGCAATGCAATGAGTTACAGGATGTTGTCATTAATTAATCTTGAATTTACCATTTTCATTTTCAGATTTCAGTAGTGAATACTATGTTCTATCTATATCAACTGAACAGGAAGCAAGATAAGTAAAAGTTCGATATATTTTTTATATACCTTTATTTCTTTTTTCTAAACCTTTTTCAATACAAAATTTCACTGACAAGGTAGTGAATTTATCTTTTAGGCTCTCTGATAGGGAAATGCTTTAAACGCAGTGACATTTTGGGGCAAATCATCCGATTTGTCTCAACGACAGGTATATTGAAATAGTATTCATATTTTTATTTTATTGAGATGAGGAGAGGAAATCCAAAAAAAAAAAAGTGGAATAACCCTTGGAAGTATTTGGAATTTATTTTGAGGCGGCATTTTGACTTTGTATCTGTTAAGGTTACCGAGATCCCAACGATACCCCTCGAATTTGGGACACCCTGTATAGGAGGACACATTTAAAGGGAAAGTCCATTCCACTGGTGAGAACCGCATATCGATATCTACCTCCGTATCAGAGTAACAGTTTTCTTCTATTCAGTTCAAGAATAGGACTTCCCCTTTAAAAGGGTCCAATCGGGCCCACCCTGTACATCGTTTTGATCTCATCATCAAATTGAAATCCTGACCTGAGTCTACTAGATTTTATGGGATTTCGGCCTTATTGGAATTAGAAACGACGTTATACAATTTTCCCTAGTGGATTTTATTTTACTTTACGTAAGAAGCTTTCAAGAAAATAGCGGTCGAAAACAAAATTTCCATCATAACATTTTATCGCGAAACGTCGGCAAGATGATTCTTATCAATATGTTCGTTTTTCTCACTGCGTTCTCTAGCAGTTTATCGCAAAACTCGACGGAATTATCTGAGTGCGATCCGAATACCAGCTGCATTCAAAATTTATCAGATATCATTCAAAGGTTCAAGTCCCAATGGTCGGTGGCAGACTGGTATAAATTTGGGTTGTTCCACGATGAGCAAATTTCTGATATCAACGTCCATTGGCTGACCTTTCCTCCACCAGATGATGGGCATTTTTACGCGCTAGGGGTTTTGTATATTTTTCTGATGATCTTCGGGTTGACTGGGAATTTTCTTGTGGTATTTCTGTTCACCAGGTAAGTTCAATGTTCATTGCTAAATGTTCATATCTCATAACTTCAATGGTTTTGTTTGTGTAAACAACATCACGAACGATAACATTCTACAAAATTCTTAAAAATACCACATGTTTTGCTAACACACTAGCTGCTTCTTCAATAATACACAACAATATGAAACAAGGTGTTTTAAACATTATGATAAATTTTTCACCCATATATTACGGACTTCATGGATTATAGTGGGGCAACGAAATGTGGGCCACTTTGTATATGACATTTTATTAATACAGTTTTTTCAGGAACGTCGCAACCCCAGACATGTGTTCTTGTTACGAAACACCCCCTGTATACATATATGCAAATCCAATTTATTTTACGACTATGTATTCCATTTGAAGAAGCTTAGGTGTTAGTAAAATACCGTGTTTTTCCTTGCAGGCAGCTTGAAAAAATAAATAAATCATCACTTTTTCACTGATGACTATCTGTAGGCATAGATAAACGAGTCGTTAATCTATGCTGTAGGGGATGTACTCTAGGACAAACTTCGATAGGAGCTGTTTACCTCATAATACATTGAGAAATCTGAAAATTAAATTGTTTGGATATTCTGAATCACACTTTTTCTGTACGGAAAGATATTGCTGGTGTATATCCTTAAACGGATAACGGATACCCAGTATACAACCAGTCCTTGATTGTGTACCAGCAGAGATTGTGTATAATCTCTGGTACCAGAGTGTATAATCTCTGGTACCATTTAAACTCTTACCTTACGCCACCTTTTGATACAGAGAGCAAACTAATATGATTCAATACAGTTTTCTCTGTAAAATGATTCATTCTCGTTACAGATGCCTATGTGTTGTGTAATTTTTATTTCTGTAGTTTTCTTGAATGCCGCTAGGTTACACTACTGATTTGAAATGTTTGTTGATTTTGTTTGATCCTTGTTTGATTGAAGATGATTGAAGTCTGGTTATTACCCTGGAATAAGAAAAAAAAACAAAAATCACATATTTAGGAATGTCTATATTGAACACATTTCGTCAACTTGATTTTATTGAAACCTATTGGGGTACTTATAGGCAGTGATCAGTTATCTCTGGTGTATATAGGTTACTCATGTTTATAGGGATTCAATTTCGGGTGCTCCAAGACTTGACAAAAATGCAATCAAACAAATTACGTTTGTTTCTTTTGAAATTTTAGGTGTAAGACATTGCGAACCCCAGCAAACACACTCATAGTTAATTTAGCAATCAGTGATGGGTTGATGACAATCAAAGCTCCTATTTTCATCTTCAATTCCTTCAGCAGAGGACCAGCGCTAGGCTACATAGGTAACATTGCACAAAAATCACCATATACAATACAGTGTGACCATTCACATAAGGTTGCACAACATGAGGATCTCGGAAACGGTAGGAAAAAAGTTTTTTCGGCAACCGTCTGAGTGCTCACTTCCCGGACGCTTTTTCTTTGAGAAAGTAACTATGGAAATCTTGGTAGATATGGTTTCGATAAATGCAGATGATAATTACCATATAGCAGCGAAATATCGGCTGACAGCTATTTGACATGAAATTAGTTGACATTTTGATTTTTGAAAGTTTGGTTGCAATAATCGCAATAAATTATCGAAAGCAGCTGCGATATAGTGTGTTTGAAAATGTCCATACAAAATTTCCAAAGTAACAGTTAGAATAGTAATAGGTATATATTCTGTTCAAATTACAGTATTTGATACAAATGAGAATTAATAAAGGAGAAATTGTATTCTACAAAGGAATATAATATGTAAATGTGTCTCATTGATTTGTTATTCTACATGGTTGCCGAAAAAATAGTGTACGTAGCGGCCGTAGCGCGTCCAATAACAGTTTTTTTGGACTCGCAGACTTCCAGGACTCGTCTACGGCTCGGCCTAGAATTTTGTCTACTCGTCCAAAAAAACAGTATTTTCCGAACTTGTTACGGTTACGAGATCCCAAAGATGAGGCTCGAATTCGATGCAGCCACCCTGTACCGGGTGTACTACTAAGAAAGGACGCCGGCTGTATCTCGGAAACTATTTGCCGCACAGGTTTCGAAAAAAAATATGAATGATGAAAGTGGCCAAGAGAAATCTCTGGAAATTATTTTCAAGTTTCCAGGACAGCCCCTAGAGGGCGTATATAATTGCACTGGCCAGTTCAATAAACGGGTTTTTATGAAAATTTGATATATCAAGACATATAAAAAACACTTTATTTATATTCTCGAGTTCATTTCCAATCATATCATGGTGTAACGGAATTCAACGATCTTGGTCTCATTATGAAGGGTTTTTTTGGTTCTTCCAGATGAATCACGAATCAAGTCGATTTAAATCCCATCATGGAGGCCGCTAGATGGCATCATTTAAAATATCAGACATTTTTCCATTTTTTTCGAAAATTTCAAATGGAACCATATATTCATTCTACTCTAATATGAAAGTAGAGCAAACGAGAAGAAAAATGGTGAGAACCGCGAATTGATACCTCTTGAGGAACCGGTGAAATACTCGAAATAATATTATGAAAATATTCACAACAGGAATCTAACTTCAATAATCGTAATCAGAAATATCCTGTATCTATGAAATTATGCTTCCAATAATTCATTTATTTTGGTTTCACAAACTGCTGTTATATCTCACAATAGTGAAGGAGACTCTTAGTAATGACATAGCTAATTGAAATGTAAGTAGTGAGCATATATATGAGCTCAGGAATGAGAAAAGGCATAGTTGGCTTTGAATGAAAGAAACGTCAAAATATAATTGAAGTTCCATTGGAAGTTTTCACTGTGGATTGCTTATTTGTCAAAATGCCGATAACGAATGAGGAGGCATTTGACATGCTAACAGTTTAAATTTTAATATTATTCCGAGTATTTCTCCGGTTCTTCAAGAGGTATCATATCGCGGTTTACACCATTCTTCTTCTCGTTTACCTCACTTTCGTATCATGGCAGGAAAAATATATGGTTCCATTTGAAATTCTCGAAAAAAAAATGGCAAATCGGCTGATTTTTCAAACGATGCCATCTAGCGGCCACCACGGGATTTAAATCGACTTGATTCGTGATTTATCGGGAAGATCTGGAAAAACCCTTCATAATGAGACCGAGATCGCTTAATTCCGTTACACCAACCAGTAGTAATAAGAGTTTTTCCAGAGTATTATTCATCCTTCCCTCCCTCTTTTATTTAAAGAGCTAGCGCAATTTTTTTTATCGAAATGAGTGGAAATCAACTCGAGAATATGGAAAAAGTGTTTCTGATATGTCTTGATATATCAAATTTTCATAAAAACCCGTTTTTTTAAGTTGGCCAATGCAATTATGCCCTCTAGCGGCTGTCCTGGAAACTTGAAAATAATTTCCAGAAATTTTTTCTTGGCCACTTTTATCATAAATATTTTTTTCCGAAACCTGTGCGGCAGATGGTTTCCAAGATACAGCCGGCGTCCTTTCTTTATGCTGCTATTCTGCACTCCAGTACAGACTCTGCAGGATATGTATAATTCCATATTCATAGAATGTAAGGAAATCAGTATTCTGCCAGTGCGATTTCAATATATTTCTATAAAATGACATTACATAGTATGTATAACATTCTTATGGACCCGATTATTCCACACTGTAATTGTTAAATTACATATGTAGGTAATAATATGGATGTTATAAGAAATCCTTGTATGCTTGATTTCATGATTCTAGCAGAAGCTGGAAGTTATAAGACATGAAAATTGTTATTAATCGTAATATCTGTCGAATTTAAGAATTCTATAACCATAAGAAAAGGTCAATTACAGATTGTACAAGAGTAAAATAATCAATGATATAATTGATATAGATAATTACCCTTCTGAATTATCCATTTTCATATGAATTCATCGAAACCAACCCTGAAATGTGAGGTTAATGAGTAGCTATGAAGTTAGCCATCAATAAATATTCAGTAAGTGGACAGGCGTAAATTCCGACACGGGGTTGAGTGTTTGGCAGAATACCATTCTCTGTTAAATCAACAGATTCTGTAAGTATGTCTGTTACAGACTCTGTATCGTACATACCTTACATAAATATTTGAGTTACATAGATGGTCGGCAGAATAGCAGCATTATTAGTGGTACACCCGGTACATACTTTGTGTTCCTAGTGTTTTGGATCAAGAAGTTTTTCCAATTTCTGTTTTCTTTGCAGCATGTCAAATCTACGGCTTCTTAGGGGGTCTAACAGGCACCCTTTCAATCATCACCCTAAGCGTCATATCCTTCGACAGGTACTTCGTGATCAAGTACCCTTTGAACAGAAGCTTCTCTGCACTCAGGATCAAGTTGTGTCTGGGCATCGCCTGGATATACGGAATTTTTTTCGCGATGATTCCGGTCCTGGATATCGGCTTGGGGAAGTACACCTACGAGGGGTATTTGACGAGTTGCAGCTTCGATTATTTGACGGAAGACCGTTCCATCAAGCGCTTTATATTCGTTTATTTCGTGGCTGCTTGGGTCGTACCTTTCCACCTCATTTCTTTCAGCTACTTCAACATTCTGAAGGTTGTTACTAACAGGTTTGTTGCTTTATACAAAATCAGTGGATGAATTAGTGCACAAAAATTCATAACTCAATAATAATAATAATAGATTCTATTGACAAGAATGAATGATTTACAATAATTTACATTATTAAGTGGTACAAAAAAAACTAAGGTACATTCCTATCAAAAAGCAGAATTCAGGATCTAACCTCGTCACGTGAGTAACGCAATCAGATCCTGCTCTTCCATTCAACCTGGGGACAATAAATTCGTGCAATCTAATTAAATAGTGAACTAATATGTTTGAAATAACCAGTAAATATCCAGATTATGATAGGGGGGAATAATAAAAAACAATGCAAACAATGATGAAAAACAAAAAAAAAATAGAAAACACTCAATTCAAGATTTGAAGCAATCTGTAACCAAGTGAGTCAGATAATAATAATTTTTTTTTCTGTGACGGGAAAAAAGTTTGGCATTTC
The DNA here is from genome assembly GCA_918026855.4 of Phaedon cochleariae. NCBI lineage: Eukaryota > Metazoa > Arthropoda > Insecta > Coleoptera > Chrysomelidae > Phaedon > Phaedon cochleariae. The sequence goes on from OU896712.1 coordinate 807,858, forward strand.
ATCTCTGTTGGCAGGTTATAAAATGGCACTTTTCATAAATTACTTTTTTCCCGTGGGAAAAAAGTGAGTACTTTCTTCCCGGATATATATCACATATGGCTTTTGTAGTGCTATAGTTCCGAAAAATGAGTCTCCGAGAAAGAACTGCAAGTCCTTTTATCTTCCATTCGACTTCGCGGTTATACGTATATCACTAAACAACCACTAAATATGCAATTTTATGAAATTAAATCACAGAATCAGACTGACAGAAGTGACATCAGATATTTGATTACTTCAAAAGAATGATAAAGATGCCTAACAACGCAGGTGTCCCTACTGTTAAAAACTTAAAATTTCACGTCGATAATTTTCAGATTTCAAAATTATGTAATATCTTCTCAATATTGATTCGTCCTTTCTTCTGTCACAGAAAAAAATAGTGTATTATACACGGGAAAAATATTAGATTTTAGCTCACGGTTTTTTGTCTCCCTCCGCTACGCGTCGGGAGACAACACAACCTGGAGCTAAAATCTACTACTTTTTCCCTTGTATAATAAATAACTATTTTTTCCGTGACGGGAAAAAAGTTTGGCATTTCATCTCTGTTGGCAGGTTATAAAATGTCACTTTTGGGAGACAACACAACCTGGAGCTAAAATCTACTACTATTTTCCCTTGTATAATAAATAACTATCTGAAAATAGGCAGTGGAAGTGATTTCATCGTATTAGGGAGTCGATTATATATAGCCGGGTAGTATTATAGGTAAATGATCCGCGATAGAGAGTGGTATTATAGACTGGGGTAGAGAGTTGGTTTTTGAATCTTAGATTCAAGTTGTGAATGTCAGTTCTAAAGCTTATAGAAATTTTACTCGACCTCTCGAGAACAGTGAGAGCAATGGTTCCGTCGATCTTCTAATAGATGTCGACATTGCACAATCATGACATCTGTCAGTTTTGAAATTGTCGCAGATTTTTCGAATACAGAGTTGAATAATCCCACTGTTACATATGTTCCGCGTACCTAAAATGTCATTTACCATTTTATTTCCACTCGTCACAGCAGCAATAGCAGCATCACCATCTACCGGGAAAATGTAGAATTAACGTCTCGCTCGTTTTGACGTAAGAGAAATAATAGTAGGCGGTCGAGTGATTTTTCTGAAATTTTCAATACGTAATAATGACCGAATACGCGCACCATATCTTACTTCCATCATTCTCATCATGAAGATAGCTTGGAATCTTCGTGAAAATTATTTTATGGAATAGAATGCTTGAATCAGAGATTATACACTCTGAGATATCCGTCGACTCCATACTCAGCCAATTTAGGTCGCTCATATGGTGGTAAACAGATTGTCGCCTCCTGGTCCCTATTATGAGTTTTACGCACGAGTTCTGTAAGGTCTGTAAAGTAGGCTAGGACCATATATATTCAGTATCTGCATAATAAGCATGGCCGTTACCATGGGGTAACGGCATGGCATAGTACAATCAGGGCATTACAAAGAAGTTTCTTAGGTTGTTTATTCAAGAATTCTCTGTTAGAGTATTTTTTTTTCAAGTTACAGAACACTCGTTTCAGAATTAGAGAAACATGGGGCGAAAACCTTAGGGACTGATCAATTAATGGCCCAGGTTTTTAGAACATTCTGTCAGGGAGAGAGTTTTGTTGTTCAGGTGGATAGATTTTCGGCCAAAAAGCATGACAACCGTTTCAGATGGATTGATTGTGAGGCAATATTTTTTAGAGGTAACGAGAAGTGGGTTTGGATCTTCATTAATTTTTGATAAAATACTCATTTGAATATACTTACAATTTCATGGCACATTTAAACGTAGCGTTTGGCGGCAAACACGTCTGTCCAGTACTGACGTCATAGTCCCTTTTCCTGTGTTGTCAGCTGTTTTATTTCTAAGAAATATCTAGTAAATATCTCTCTATTTTCGCATCAATCCAACTGTGAACTGTATCTTTAGATGATTTGATATTGGTGTAGTTAATGACTGATATGATATATGATTACTAACAAAATAAGTTATTGAGGTTTATACAATCTGGTATACTTGCCATATTAATAATGAACGTCGTCGTTCATGACATTGTTGAAATCAGTCAAATCTTGAGAGCAATGAATGTAGAAATATCCAAACAAGCTAAAAGAATCGGCTGAGACGGCAACGCTGTTTCTCTTACTGGATAGTGAATTATCGTTGTGTGGATACCAATTCCAAAATTCGAAAATAAAATACTCTCTTTCAAATGGGTCACTCTGTAGAACCATGTCACAAAGAAGAGGCGACTCCTTCAGACACGTCAAAGACGATGACAGCAAGAAGCAAGAAATCAAGCTGGCCATGGTGGTATTCGGCACCGTCCTCCTCTGGTTCCTATCTTGGACCCCTTACGCTATCGTGGCTCTATTAGGAATTTTTGGCCAAAAACACTTGATCACCCCACTTTCCTCCATGGTACCGGCTCTATTCTGCAAGACTGCGAGTTGCCTCAACTCTTACGTCTACGCTCTATCTCATCCCAAGTTCAGAGCTGAATTGAGGAAGATTTGCTGCAGCTGCAGTTACTTGCAAAGGAGGAGGGAGAAAAATAACAAGGTACGCAGTTATGGTACGGTACCATCGAAGGCTTGGGCCTACCATCCTTGAACTTGCAACTTAAATCAGCATTATAATTAACAGTTGTTTCTATGAACTAACCTGATTTATGAACTCATCTGTTGCATCAATAGAACCTATTATGCTGTAGCAAATGCAAATTCATAATAATTTGAACTGTAAATTCATTATACATCTTTAATTTATAACGTTATTTATAGTTGAATCTGTAAATTAAAGCATTCCTCACAGTTTGAGCTGTAAAGAAGCCTAATAATTTACAGTTGTATCTATGGACTAATCTCATTCACAACTACATGAGTTCTTGGGAATACATCCATTGGCAAAGAATTACAAAGCTTTACCGTTCTGCAGACGAACGAGTGTTGGTAAAGTTGTAAAGTTGTTCTACATATCTCAAGGTTGACAACGAATGGATGTGCTGACTGGGCATGTCGAGTTCATCTAACTGGTATTGCTATAGTGATGAAATGATAGCAGAGATTCCTGAGGAACATTTCTGGTGGTAGTATCTATAGAAAAGTAAGTGGTCGCCGACTTTTTACGGTGTTCTGATGAGGTCAAAGAACTAGTGAGTGTGGCATCACCCACCAGGCGGATGGCTCTTCTATTGCATCTATTAAAATATAGAACCTCTATACAGATATGGTACAGATAATGCAAATTTACAATTTAAGCTGTGAATTTATGGTCCAACTGTCATAATAACGTAATTTATAGTTGAATCTGTAAATCAGAACCTTCCTCACAATTTGAGCTGAATATACTACAGTGGCACCTGCAAATAAAGTTCTTACTTAATATGAAGTTGCAACTGTAAATTGCCATATAATTCACAAAAATACGTCTAAGAATTCACGTAACTTACAATTTCATCTGTTAATTGAAACCTAATTTACGGTTGTATTTGTGAATTAGAACCTAATTCACTGTTGCATCTGTAAATTAGAACCAATCATTTTATCAATTTCTGAAGTTGAATTTGTAATTCAGGCCCGGTTCTAATTTACGATTCGATCTATAAATTAGGTTTCAATTTTGATTCGCATCTGTGACTTACCTGTGTTCTGATTTCAATTTTTAATTTCTTGGTGCAATTGTAAGCCATATGAGGATGAGGTAGTTCATAGTTGCATCTATTCATTAGAACCTTCTTCATAGTTTGAGCTGTAAATAGGCCTAATCTACAGTTGCATTTGCAAAAAATGTTCTCATATATGATGATGCATCAGTAAATTAGGTTCTGTTCATAATTTACAGTCGTTGCATACATGTAAATTCACAGTTGCATTTACAGTTGTTGCAACATTCAATAGGTTCTTAGTTGGATTAGCTAAAACTGTTTTTTTCTCTGGACTTATTCAGGTATGGTCTTCGGAGAGTACCAGCAGTAAGATTTGCACGCATGTTTGTCATTCAGAGTCAAACGTAGATATGGGCATTTCCATGGTAGGGGAACCTCGAAGTATGGCCCACCCAACAAAACAATTGGATAGGCAGGAAACTGTAATGGAGATGATCTGTCTGAGACCGAGTTTCAGGAATAGACCCTCGAGTGTCAGGAGATTGGCTAGAAGATGGTCCTCTAAATCTAGGAAGGAAGAAGACCATCAAAATGATGATGCTATTTCCAGTTTTGATATGGTAAATACATATTTGTTAAAACCGAAATTGGAACAAAATGGTCATGCAATTTATTTTCTTCCAGGTTTGTTTGGATTGAATTAAGTTGAGAAAATGGATCACTTATGGAATTCTCCAAATTATATTGGTAGAACTCTCAGTAGTGACTTTTCTTGGGAAGTACAGAAGTGCTAACTACATTCTCCCACACTGTACAGGGTGTTCCGAAATTAGCCTACCAAACTTCACCTGCGGCTTCTACGACCAAAAATAGAACAAAAAAAAAGTTCAATGAACATGAGTCGAAAAATGTCTCCTGAGAGGGGAATCCTGAAGATTATATTTCTTGAATATTTTCGAAACGCCATGTGATATAGTGATGCGTTTCGGTAAAAGAACTAAACTTTCTATGCCCAATGCATTGAAATTGAATCATTCCAAAATTTCATTCAGGAGTGGGAACTACATTAAATATTACTCAAACTTTTTTATATGCATTTTCGACTCTCTCAAGGACACTTCGTTCTATGAGGATTTCATAGTGGTAATCTTGCCTTCATCGAACATGAAGTTGGTGCTAATTAGGTTGAAAAAAGTCTAAGAAACTCCTTCGACTCAATTGGTAAAAAATAGTTGACACAGAGTATAAATCCGACTTATTTTTTCCATCTGATTATTCCCTGACTATATGAACGTTTATGGAGTTAGAATCTGGTGAATTTTAACTCCAATGGGAGTCGTTAATCTATGCTCCAATCAATATCCTGAAAGTTCGAGGGCCTTGAAGACATTTTACTGGTAATTTTGATGTTAAATATCACCCAATTAATAACTAAATGCCCACTAGTACCATGAAGTTATGTTTGAAGTCTGTAATGAGTAGTTTCCAACTATGCAATTTGCCAATAAAGTTGATGGTTTCTATAGATAATGTTGAGGTCCTAATCATGCATTTCACAACCTAATCCATAACTTTCTAGTTCTAGTAAAATATTCTGTCGGAAATTAGTAAATTTCGACTTCTTCAAGTAATTTTTTCTCTCTGCTTAGTATTATTCTCTCAGAATATTGATTGGTTACCTTAAAACATAAATCACCCTGTATTTTAAGTATGGTTTGGTGCTTAGCATAGGCGAATATTTGATTTAAACAAATTGATTGCATAGGTACCAGCTTTTTTACTTCCAAGAGATGATGCTATGAGATAAGTAGAGTTCCTAAATGTACTTGACACTGATGTTTTGACGTCAAAACAGCAGTGTCAAGTACATTCAGGAACTCTAGGGATAAGTACAGAGAAATAGCGTAGGAGAGAGGAAGGACTTTTCACTCTACATACAGCTTGCTTTAATTGAAGGAAAACTTATATTTTTTCCAAAAACTTCGAAAATAAAATTACATTATTCATTGTTATATTGTGTTTCTGTTAACCCTGAACAAATTTCTCTCTCATGAATTTATATACGAGGAACATGATTCTACAAGGGTTTTTGGGCAATAAACCCAATACAAGCCTCTCATATAATCTTCTTATAGGTAGATATTTGAACTTTATCTTTTTGTGCATATGTAATATTTTCTTTAGACATTAGATAATTATCTTTCAAATTATTCCAATTGTCATAGTAGGTATTTAAAATGCATGATCTTCTGTTTCAATTACATAATTATGTAGGTATAGTAATAGTTAGTTTTCGTGCCGGTTAGGACAATTGTTTTTTATGCAACTTATTATATTCCGGTAGTGAATAAATGAAGATGTAAGAAATATAAATAAAATACCAGTATAATTAAATTTTATGTATGAAATCACTATCAGGTGTTGTTTTAGTTAGTATTCTGGGAAAATTGCGATGATATAAATTGTAAATGACTCGAATATCAAACAAATCCATATAAAGTCAATTAAAATTCTAGTCTTTCTATCAAAACATAGATCGACAAAAATGTCGTTCAAGGCAATCTACGCATAAAGCAATTTAGCAGAAATCTATATTTATTATGAAAAAGATTGCACCATTTTGGTTAGGACAATGATCAATTCAGAAGATCATTCGCCAGTACCAGAGCCGGCTCAAATGAAATATTCAAGGTAAACGCTATTTCATTGTAGGTGATTTTTTTATAAACGGATTTCAATTTTTCTTCAAGTGTTCGATCATTTTTGAGTATTTTTCGTCTCCTTTGAAATTTCGATAAAACTATTTGTTTTTAAGATAATTCGAAAAGTACTGGTTATTGTTTGATGCCTATGCGGCTAACGGTAATCTCATAATGTTCACATACTCCTTATTTCGTCGAAATTGGAAGAGGGCGTAACTTTTTACGTACGAAAAGGTAACGAATGTATTGAGATAATTTTTACAAGAAAAAAAAAAGATAGAAATTCAACACGTTTAATTTAATTTCCAACTTTGACACCCTGGTTAATGGATTGACCTCCTTTTAGCAGACACCCATATATAGGGGTCAAATGATTAGAATTTCAATATTAAATAGTGATATTATAAAAATGAAAAAATACTTATTATCAATATAATTTGCTTTCAATTTGATAGTCAAATGATTGGCATTTCAGTATTAGGGTGCCTAATATATTTTTCAGAAAAATGAAGTGGGTTGAAGGTCGTCGGGAAATGTTGAAAACATACCTATCTACTTAGTATATATAAATATCTACCCCCAAGTACAGTTTTTATTGAAACTATATAGGGCATTGAAAGTGCATCACAAGGGCGAGATAATCAATACACAATTCGGGTCGATTCTGTTTGCAAATAGCAATATGGTTGTAGAGAAGATATTGCTATCATAGCAAGATTGGAAAAAGTGGAATTCTAATCATAGATTTTTGGCAATATGATATGTCAATTTCAATGACATCTGGTCAGCTTTCTTGCTATCTCGGCAACATCAATTTTGTGCTTGCTATCTTATAACAAGGTAGTGGATTCTTTCTTCTTTCACTACAAATTCTTCCAACTGTATGAAAATTCAGAAAATGATGGATCAAAAACATATGAGAGTTCAGTTGTGTCACTGACTACTCGAAAACCTTTCCTCAAAGTTTCAATTCGTAGAAGAATTATTGAAAAACTTAGAATGATTACAAACATATAGGATAGGTTCACTACCGTGACCAACTACTTGAAAACCTTTTCTTGAAGTTCCAATTGAGATTGAGAACCAGAAAAACCATTTCAGTTGCCTGATGGATAGTTTATCAAGCTATTTTGCTAGAATATTAAAAGAAAATCACGATTATGTTCATCCGGCTTTTAGTTGTCTCTCATTTCGGGGACATGATTGATTACTTGCACCAGTCGCACAACGACGACCAGATTCAGCAAATACAAATTCTCTCGTTTTGAACAATATAATTTTGTAAAATGTTATTTGAGAGGTTAGATAATTATGAACCCTTCTTCTTCATGAAATAATGGTAAAGTCGATACCTAACACTCAAACAATGAGATGAAAACAGTGTTGTCAGCTCAAAAATTCTAAATTTTTCAACAATATTGCTATCACTCGAACTTATAACCAATCTTGCAGTTACTCTGCAAACAGAATATAGAACTTCATAGCAATATTGTTATATGTTATGATCATTACAATATTGTTATCTTAGAAATGTTATAACAAGATCCGAACAGAATCGACCCGATCTCAATTTGCCTACGAAAAAAACGCTTCCAATTTGGAGGATTTGTTCTTCTTGTCACTATCTTGGAAACACGGTGGGGTCAGTAAATAGGGGTTCACGAATCACGAATTGGGGATGCATATCTCAGAAACGAAACATGAAGAAATGAAAAACTATTTGCATATGATAGTCAACATATTCAGAAGAGTGTGAGTAAAATGAGATCCAAATTAACGAAGCTGTTTTCGAGATATTCAATTGAAACATTTTAAATAATCTTCAACAAAATCTTACACACCATGTATCTAAATGAAGAGCAATATTGAACAACTGAATTCGCTAGTGAGTTACCTCAGCTCTCATTCAATCAACAGTATCAATCAATCCATTTTTTTGTGATCAAAAACAAGCTGTCAATTGATTTCCAAAAGGGACAGGTATATATAACACAAAATTCAAAGAATTCATATTCCGAACAGAGATAGTTATCAACAGTGAAAATACGTTTTCGAAGCCTACAATAGACTGAAACTATAATGTCTCACCAAAATATAACTCGTTGGTTTCGGAATAGTGCTCGAATTTTTTTTCCGAAAAATTAATTTTTTTACCATGTCTCGTATACACCCTGATTTACCATAATTGATGTGATCATAACTAGACATGTATTTGAGTTTCGATCAATATACATTTTCTAGCTTATTTTGTCTTATTTATACTAAAAAAACAGTTCTTTTTCTTTGTCAATCCTATTCCGATACGACGTTTTTACGAACTTTGTCGGCTTATATCTCAGAAACTAAACATACAAAACTTTTCAAACTCACATATTTTTCTAATGAGCCATCCCACAATAACATAGTAAAATTTCAGCCAATTCGACCGAGAGCCAATTTACCGTGTTTTCGTGCGGGGTCCTTTAAGAAGAACACCAATTCCTACCTCATTTTCCTTGGTTCTCACGATGTTATCTGAACATTACAGGATATCCCTTTTCGTGAGAACCAGAACATAAAAAAAATATGTCAAATGATGCCCTGGGCCCGATCCTGTCCAGTGTTGCAATTTTGATTGATTGCGGAATCTAAATCAGAATAAAAATCAAGAAACATTTTATCATATTCTAAAAATAAACGGTTTGATGAGTGACAAAGTAGAATGTCTATATCGTTAATAATTAGTATGACTTTAATGGCCGCCGAGAAGACGATCATTTGTTTCTGATTTTGAATCGGGTGACTTGATTACGTCAATACGTTCGAATCGATTGAGCGGGATCGATTTGTGGACGAACACTGTTTGGATGAAATTCAGTGGTTCAGTGCGATACACGGTGGATATTATGAAGAGCTGCATCGTTCTGGTGCTACTATCAATAGGTGAGCTGAAGATAACAACATATTCGTTGAACATTCATCATCATCACCAATCAATGTTTCAGAAACAGGTAATTGTACTAGGTTGATTGCTGATAGATCATTTCGATCGTTTTTGGACTTCCAACTGAAACGAAAAATGTGTGTGTACAGGGTCATTTCGTATATTTAAACAGCTTCTACAGGGTTCATTATTGAAGACAGCAAAGAACTTCTATAGAGCTTGTGAAAATGAGAGGTTCATGTGAGTGAGCATGTATATTTTAGCTTAATTTTCGTGAGTTCAACAAAAAATAGAATATCTTGTTTTTTTCTTTCAAATCATCATATTCTACCTACCGGAGCTATTGAACGTTTCAAAATTTCCAGTTGATTTGAATGAACTATTTTTTAGGCAGAAAATGATAGAAATGAAGCCAATCTTGTTCATTCGGAATGAGGTGATTTTTGCAAATGGAAGTTCGGAAGCATGAGAAACAATAACATGAAATTAGTTTTCCTGCAAAAAAATCGTACTATGATTCTGTCCAAAAAAGGGCGATTCGTCTCGTGGGTGATGCCTCGCTCACAAACTCACTCACTTCTCTGGGACAACGTAGAAAAGTTGTCGATCTGGCTCTATTTCATAGATATTTTCATGAACGATGCTCTCCTGAAATATCAACAATTGTTGCTCCCTTGGCAGTCCCCGCGAGATTAACCCGTCGAGTTGAGGCTTCGCACCCCTTCGTGGTCACTTTGGAGACCTGCCGAACATCTCTTTCTAAACACTCGTTCTTCCAACGAACAGCGAGGCTCTTGAACACATTGCCAAGGGAGGTGTTCTCTGAGGCATATAACCTCCAGAAATTCAAGGAGAACGCCAATTCCTACCTTATTTCCTTTGGTTCTCACATCTTTTTATTTGAATAAAACCGCACGGCACTGTCCAGAAAGATGTTTGTCATATCGGTCCAAATTTGTTAAAGTGAGACATGCTGTAACAAAATACATATATTTAATTTGTCCATTCTATGTAATGATAGTATTTGATACAGACAAACAATATATAAAATCGAGTTTAAAATCATCACAATTTTTTTTCAATGATCAAAATAACTACATCTGAAAAGCGCTAGCTCCCTATGACGAGACCCTCTCTGTAGATACAACTTCTACCGATCGAAAATGGAGGTTGTTTGGTGAACACGATGACTTATTGAAAAGCCGAATACATGTCAATTAGTTGAAGAAATATACTTTAATTGCGAAAAAATATAGAATTTTTTAGAGATGATAGAAGATGAATCTATAATTCTTATAGTCTCAAGTTTGTTATTCCATTTATCATTATAGTCTTTCAAGATTTGAATTTGAAATTCAAAATAATTGCGTGAAATCTTGTTGCCTATATATATATATACAGAGAGACAGGTGAATGCTTCGATGAATAACTCTGTATACATAATTGTGACATCATTGAAAATCTAAACACTCTGCGGGTGTTACCTATTCTACTTTTAGAATATTCAATAGGTATTAGATTAGAGGATTAAATAGGTACGCAAAAATTGCTTTCATCTTACACTAAAAAAAATAAACAATATTAGTTCATTCATTCCTGCTATTTTTAATGTAATTGATAAACCGATAAAAAGTATACATTATTTTTGTTCAGAGTGGCACTTTTTGTGCTGTAAGATTGCTCAATGTCCCAGTTCTGGAGATAAAAATAGTGAATAATTCTCCAAAAATAAATATAAAAAATAAACTGAAGATAAACTAGCACCATCTGGTTTTTGTTTTTATTGAGACCGTTTCGTATGTAATTGAATGAAAGCAATGTGCGAAATTTATATTACCGTATTTTCGACCTCCAAGTGGAGGTGATTGACTTTGAACTTTATCCTAAAGGTCGTAGTTGTATAAAACCTATACAGGGTCGATATGGTATCAAGTCATAATAAATAAGTCAATTAGCTTTGAAAATTTCTTCCACGTTGTTATATTATGGTCATAATATAATAAACACGAGCACAAATGACATGGACAAGGGTTACACTTGCTCACAACTCGGCTGCCTGCCGAATACTATATGAACTAGTCTTCACACACGTCTGTCATAGGCTCTGATCTAAGCACATTCCACTGAGCAGTAGCACTTCTAGTTGCTAGATCCTAACACACGTCTTCCATATTTTTCAGTTATTAGTAAAACGTTAGTCCCAGTTGACCTGATCGCACTGTAATAGTTATTTAAACACCAAGGTGAATATTACGTTTTGTCCACATTATAGTTCTGTGGAACCACAGCCGGCTCTATGAAACTGAAATATGGACCTATTCCTAGTCTATGATGGCGTCTATGCTGTCACAGTTCTAGTAGCCTCCCATGGCAGCATTATGACGAGTAGTTATTGATAAATACCTACTAGATTCGAGTGCTAGACGGGTTAATTCTAGCAGAGGTTGGCTATGACCTTTGAGTCTATGACTTAATTGATTAGTACTTCAGAAAATGCCGAAAACTATACCTTGGTAGAAAAACACACTTTGGGTTGATAGGATTAAATTGAAAAATTGAATGTCTTCTCCAGTTTTATGTTTTCGTCAACATGATAATCCATCTCCGACTGGTGGAAGTCAAGGTGAGTTGATATGTAAAGAATTATATTTTGCTTATTCGTAACAGAAATACAGGGCATCATTCGAATTTCAGATCGAAACTTTGATGTATCGCAAAAAACAATCCAGAGTGGGACTTCGAAAACTCATTTCCTTTTTAGATGTCAAAATCCCGACCTTCTGGATCGTGTTCTTTAACAGTAATTATCCGATTCAGGAAAATCTGAAAAAATAAGTGTGGCTCTTCAATTTATACGGCACACTTTGACCGATTTGGTAAAAAAATATTGAACAAAAATAAAATAATAAATGAAAATCAGGAGTGGACTTGGTTTCTGGAAAGGAATACAAGAGAGTTATGATTTCTGAATCCTCCGGGATATCGAAAATTGCTCTTCAATTTATCATCAGAAACAACAGTCTGGAAACGAAAAGTAAAATAATCAGGTCATGAAATGCATGACGTCCACTAAGTTGGACATATAGTTTTTCCCGATTCTGACTGAGGTACAGTGAAATATTTTGTTATGATATATTTACATTGCTAATTATAGGTTACAATAATCGAGATGTAGTTTCATTACATTTCTTCTGGCGCTTCCATAAAATATTATGACAGGAACAACATTGAAGTCTTTTCAGCAACCATCGCAAATTAGTGCAAATATGATTCAACATATAGAATGAACCCCTGATTTTTTTCGCAGAAGGTTGTAACACTGGAGATATGTCGAAATATATCTAATATTGCCAACTATAAATAGTTTTTGATAAATCATGGATTATTTCCATTGCTAACAACTACTTATTCCCCGGGGTCCGCGTTCTTTAAATAAGGAGTGGAGTTCCTATAAAAAAAGAGTATATCATTGCTTTCAAAGAATAGCACAGGGCAAAGATCATACACACTCTAGATAGACACCGCATGGGCAACGCTCAGCTGGAACTTAACAGAGTGGTGGGTAATCAGCTGTGCGCATCTATTCATTATAACACCGCGTATTTCATCGACTCCGTATGGTTATTAATAGGGAGTAAAAGCCAATACAAAAACTTGTAATTACGTATGAACGTAAACGTGAATAGAAATACGTACGTATTCAATGAAAAGTAGCATTAAAGCTACCGTATGGTACGTACATGTTTTACACGCACTTTACACGTACATACAAGATACAAGACCAGACTCATTTTAACCCTATTTTCCTTTTCCATTCGATTATTTTGATTTGTTAGTCTTCGCTTGCTTCATGTACTGAACGAGAACGACAATTTAGGTAATCGAAGGGAATTATATAGAGATATCAATTCAAACAATTTATTTGAAGTAGAATGTAAAAATCTATTTCGATTTGCGAAATATGACATTCCAACATTAGCTAGAGCTCTAGGAATACCTACCAGGAAGCTATAAGTTTACCAGTAATTTACATTACATTCATTTGGATGAGGTTCCAACGGCCAGTGTCTTCGCTGGGATTATCGCTTACAACTTCCCTTGCTAGATGCGGATCATCTTCCAAGAAAAAGAGAATTCTTTTATTTGAATTGTCCATGGTTTATTCGAAGCACAACACAAGAACAAAGCGCAATAACAAATAAATGTTATTTCATGTGATAAAAGTGAGGTTAAAGTAAAAACCGAATAGTTATCGTTTGTATTCGCTTAGATAGGTATAACGCCTTCGGTTCAATACGATTTGCGTTTAGCGCCAGCGTAGCAAGACGTAACCCAGCGAGCACAAAAACATCTCTGAGATGTTAAAGGTACGAGATAGAACAGCCAATGTCCGCCGCAGGCGGCAATTATCGAGATGTCCTTGATATGTCACAAAATTACCTTCTCCCTAGTTCTTTTTGAAGCCTTTTCATGGACACAACAGAACATTTTCAACGGGTCTTGCGCACATTAAATCGCTGTGAAAAAAACCATTCTCGAGGTACTTTTCTGAAGCCTTTTGTCAAAATGAACTTTTGCATTAGGATTCCATTTCCCGTCAATGAAAAAATGCATTAAAAATAGATTGAACATAAAAATATTTTCTTGATATGAAATTACCTTCTTAACCGGTTTCTGAGTAGTGCTTACTACACACAGACATATAATTGGAATAGGTTTCTCAATTTTTGAAATGTTCTCCACAATGCATAATTTTGCAACTGCGGAGATGCTGTGTATTGATAAATTCGTACTTTTATATATTGATTACACTGAGGCACCGAACAACACATCTTGCATCTGATGGTCATTATTACAAACTAAATGAGTCTTCTAACACAATAAACTTCACCAAATTCCTTTCTGTTCGTTAGCAGCGTGATGTAAGCGTGACACGCTGCAAACGCGAATGCCAATTGCGAACAAGAAGAACAAAATCGAAAACAAATCAGAATTCATCGTATTGTGACGTAAGCATGAGACGTTGTGGTGGGGCAAACAAAGAAAGGGCACAGAAGAACAAAAACAATACTTTCAATATCCTTCTAAGACCTCTTTGGGAAGTGCATATTACGCCTCAAAAAAACATCCTCATGCCTACATTTCTTAAACATCCCAAAACATCCCAGGGATGTTTGTGCTCGCTGGGAAACATACGTCAGACGTATCTCCTGGCGTTGGAAATTCGCATACTGCGCATGCTTAGAGCCAAATTCTACGTTTACGCTTACGCTTACGCATTCTGCATTGCTTTAACTCCCTAATATTTGTACATCGAATCAGCATACCCGATTAGCCGACGTCTGTTTCGTCCCATCAGAGCGTTGTCAATTTTAACACAGGCGTTGTCTATCTAGAGTGTGTATTATCTTTGCACAGGGTGACCAACAACGCTTGACGATTGTTGACGATTTCCAGGTTTGATTTCTACGAGAGCCGCTCCGTTCCCAGGAGCTATGCCTGCCTGCCTGTCTCAGGAGTGTGACGTTGACTCAGGGCCAGTGTGCGCCATAGATGCCTCAGGGCTACCCCAAACCTTCGACAACAGGTGTACCGCCATGTTGGCTTTCTGCAGATTCGGATCCTGTAAGCATGTGCACACTATATCCATTAGGGATCATTTCTAAAAAGTCGCATATACAGTGTCATTCATAAAGTCGGCATCATATGGGAAAAACTCTTATTAATGACTTATTTTGAAATTCGAGTTGGACGTTAAGTTTGACTTCGAAAAAGATGAAAAATGGCCTACTCAATCGGGGTCACGTGACATTCGCTACATGTCAAAAGTGACATTTTTTTAAATTAACCGCTGAAAGTAGGCTTATTTGTTCGAATATCGAGAAAGTTTACTTGAAAAAGTTGATTTCTATTTCAATTTTTCACATGCTTCTCGAATTTGATCTTTCGATTGCAACTTTTAGATTTTGTTTTTTTTTAAATTTTTCGAAATTTCTGTAATATTTGAAGAATTGTTAATTCCACGAAACTACTTCATACCAGTAGCTTTTTCATGCTACTTACTTTCAATTACTTATCATCACTGATTATGGACAGAAATATGATTTTCTTCAGAAAATGATAATCTCCGCTTCAAAATTCTGTTGATGCAAAGTTGATATATCGTCAAGTATTTAGAAACGGAATTCATTTAAACTGATTTTTTCAGTACTGAAAAAATAAATTTAAATGAATTTCGTTTCTAAATGTTTGACTCAAACATAACAAAATTTTGTTGTTATGTTTGCATCAAACATAACAGAATTTTGAAGC
This sequence comes from Phaedon cochleariae, assembly GCA_918026855.4. NCBI lineage: Eukaryota > Metazoa > Arthropoda > Insecta > Coleoptera > Chrysomelidae > Phaedon > Phaedon cochleariae. The sequence goes on from OU896712.1 coordinate 823,443, forward strand.
GGAGATTATCATTTTCTGAAGAAAATCATATTTTTGTCGATAATTAGTGATAATTAGTAATTGGAATTGAATATTGAAAAAAATGTAATTTCTTTTCAAAATTCTGAAAATAAAATTTTGTGATTGGGATATCCAGGTGTGAAAAATTGAAATGAAGAAATTCAGGGCCGTCGTTGAAAAATATAACTTGATAATGGTTTCTGGACGACGAAACGTCAAATTTTGAATTTGAAAACGCTGTGACTTGTTGAAAATTATCTCAAATGTCTTGAAGAAAAAATAAACGGGTTTTATTTCCGCAAGTTTTCGGAATTTTCCAAGTTTGAAAACGGCATTTTGTTAAGCGACCCTGTAGTACAATGAGGTTCATCTGACAAACGAAAGAGGAAATCAAAAAATGCTCTAGTATAAGAAGTGGGAACTAACTAGGATATAAAAGAAAACTCACCTCCATCAACCCTCTAGGCCCCACCTACCCCAACTAAAAAAGTTTATAAATAGCAAACCCCCTACTTCTGATAAATCACTATAAAAAATGCTATCCAATCGTATAAATAATAATTTTACATGGTATCAATCATGTATCAATAATTATCCATGAGTACCAATAATTACCAAATTTCTGTCTAACACTTTTAAAACTTGTGATACAATGCTAATTGGGGTGAGTTTTCTTATATGTCATTTCAGTAACCATTTCCTATTCTAGAAACGGTTTTGAGTATTTAAGTTTTTTAATTGTCACAGCGTATATATTGATAAAATATCTTGTAACTGTTTTTTATGTATGATTCCACTGTGTACAAAACGAAATTGAAATGATAGTTATCTCTTAAATTGACTTCCGTCATACGTAACCTTATATTTTTAATAATACTGATAATATTGGCGAATGGACTGACCTTTTTGCACAATGCGATCGCAACCTCATTCGAAGTCCAGAAAATTTTCCTCTCATTGTATACAGAGTGGCGCCAATTTGAAATTCAAATAGTCATTTTCGAGTAAAGTTGTACTTTTTAATACTTGTACGCTTCTTTATTGAATACCACTGTACAATAAAAAATCAAAAGTTTTGACTGATACACACTTCTAAGGAATTCAATTATGAAGATCTACTGGAGATCTACTTGCCTAAGTCACCCATTTATGGCAAACTTCATTAGAAAAACACGGGGAATCTCTAGCTGTCGCGTTGGACATATCGAAAGCATTTGACCGTGTTTGGCACGAAGGACTCCTCCACAAACTACCATCATACGGCTTACCACCTCAGCTATGCCATCTCTTATCGAGTTTTCTTTCAGGCAGATCGCTTCATTTGGTGGTGGACGGTGTATCGTCTGATACCATTGGCATCAATTCCGGCGTTCCACAAGGATCAATTTTGGCACCAACATTATTCCTTCTTCATGTCAATGATCTGTTGGGAGTAACAACTTGCCCCATCCACAGCTTTGCAGATGATAGTACCCTCCATACTGCGTTCTCTTCCAGAATTCCCATTTCTTCCCAGGAAACTTAGAACTCACGGCGCATGCAGGTCAATGCTATCAATGAAGACCTTGCTGAAATCACAGCCTGGGGAATCAACAACCTAGTTGGATTCAACGCCACCAAAAGTCAAGCCTGTATTTTCTCTAGAAAGGCGGAACTCAGTATTACCGACATTGTAATGTCTGGCACCACCATCCCCACCAAGCCCACCATATCTATGCTTGGTTTTTCCATCAGCAACACTCTTTCATGGGATAATCATGTCAGATCCATTGCAAAAGCTGCTTCACAAAAACTCGGATTCTTGTTCCGTGCGAAAAGCTACTTTACACCCCAACTGCTTCTCATGATCTACAAAGCGCAGATACGGCCTTTTCTAGAATACTGTTCCCACATATGGGGTTCAGCACCAAAACATACGCCGATGCTCTTAGATTCCGTCCAGAGAAGAGCCATTCGCCTGGTGGGTGACGCCACACTCACTCACTCTTTGACATCATTGGAACACCGTAGAAAGGTCGACGACCTTTCACTTTTCTATCGATACTTCCACGGGAAATGTTTTTCGGAAATCTCTGCTACCATCCCTTCACTAGCAATGCCAGTCAGACGAACTAGACAAGCCCAGTCAGCACATCCTTTCGTTGTCAACCTCGAAAGATGCCGAACAGCACTTTATCAAAACTCCTTCATCCATAGAACGGCTAGGCTCTGGAATTCATTGCCTGAGGAAGTATTACCAACAACATATAATCTCCAGGAGTCCAAAAAAAATTCCAATACCTACACTGAGGGAAAAAATTTGTAGCCGTTACTAAAAAATTAGTAACTACAGAAAAAATTTTTAGTACGATAGGGGACAGCAAGCATTAGTTGTTGCCATAACTAATTCTGTTTTTCTGGAAACGCCTATTTGCCTCTAATGGAAAGTTTAGTTGAGTCATCTACAACGTTGTTGTGGTAACTAATAAGCCTTTTTAAGGAATAATACCAAGTTTCATTTGCCACAATCAAGATACATAGTTATGACAATTAGATTGTTAGTACTGTTTCCATATATGTTTGTTATCACAACAAATTATCCCAGTTGGGGCAATTACTCATTTCTTCTGACGTTAATAGTGAGTGTGTTGTTGCAAATTAAATATTTAATTGTGACTGAAATGGAATCTAGTTACTATTAAAAGTGATTTAGTAACGTTTGAAATATAATTCAGTTATTCTGGCAACTTAATAGTTTTATATCAATTAAAATCAAGGCCCCATTCTAATAATAACAGTTTGTATGCCATTTTCCTTCCAATTTCCAATGGAATCGTGAACAGGAATACACCACACACCTCGCCACACACCGTAAGTGCCACAGGCCACAGCTCAGACCTGATAACTAGTGACGCACAGATAACGATGGAAAACTGCGAATTATTATTTTGCCAACCAAATGCCAAATGGCTCAGCGCGAAGTGCAAAAAAACACAAAACAGTGATTTGAAAACACACAGAACAGTGAACCAGCAAGAACACGATGCTCCCGGCTACACTAGACAATTATTTTATTTATTTTGTCTAAGCTCGACGACCGTGCGATCTATCCACTATCGAGATACAAGTTCAAATGATGAAACAGAAAGACAAACAGATGCAAGATGCAATTTTTGCCGGTGGGTCCCGAAGAGACGCGAGGCGGTCCCGAACGTCGCAGTACAACTAAAATTATTAGTTATGGCTAAACAATTTCTGCTATGAATAATAATGAACCTTTTACGATAAATGTGTCATCAGTTGTGGCAAATAGTCAGCTGTTGTTAGTAACCCCAGAATGAGGTTTTTCAACCGCAATATGAAATTTTAATTGACTGAATAGGCAACACTGTGATAATTCTGTCACAAATAGTATTTTTATTGATGACAAATAATTGGCGAAAAATAGAAAAGTCATTTGTAGGAAATAAGGATACGTTGTCATTGTTAATAAAATTCCAAATATTTTTAATTATCGGTACTAAAAAAATACCAACTAGACGTTTTAATTAACCAGTTTTTCTCAGTGTACCTCCTATCCCTATTCTCCCTAGAAACGCACGATATTCTTTGAACATTATAGGGATTCCCTTTCGTGCGCTCCAAGCGATAAAAAAAAATGTGCCCGAAATTATACAGGGTGTGATAATAAAGTTTGAGGGACAATCCAACGTGACCAAACTATATTCTTGATTTTATCATGTATTTTTTCTTTGTAGTTTATGCAGAGGTGAAACCAGGAGAATGCTGATACCGACCGGAAAATCAACAAAACCACTGGTGGAAATATCAGGAGCTTTTCAGTATTCAATGACGTCGTCAAAATTTTTGTGAAAAAATGTATACGATGTTTTTCAACGTAGACTTAAGTACGATTAGCATAGCTAATGCAGATGGATATTATTTTCAGCTTTAATATTTTTGTTATTTGTTTAGGTACTACTTATAGAAGATAGATAAATGCATTTGAAATGAATATCAAACATTCTTCTGCTAGATTTTTAAAAAAACTTCTGTTTAATTTATTGCAGTTTTTGTGTTTAAATGAATAAAAATATGTTATGAAGTGAAGTGTTGTATAAAACGCAGGTTTATTTTCAACCACGTATAAATCCAGTACAGGGTGTGCTCGTTATAACGTACCTTAACAGAAGGATTAATTTAAACCAGTCTACATGTTACATGACCTCACAATTCGCAGTTATGCTTGAAAAAACTTGGTAAATAACTATTATCATGAAAATCACGATTCCGTTCAATTTTGGCGTATGAAAAGTCTAGTAAAACAAAAAAAAATGGACATCTGATATTCATATCCTGTTAACACATTATTCGTATTCATTATCAAATCACAATACAAAACCTGAAACAGAGAGTAGGTGTAATCACTTCTTTTGTTGACCACTTAATCGTACATCGCTGTGATTGTTGCAGATTTCCATAATAGTCCATGCGCCAGCTCATATACTTTCAGGCAAGCCATGTATATTTCGACTCATTTTTTTTTATTTATTCTTGATGGTGTAGGAGATATTCATAAGCGGTTATGCAGTAGGTTACCTAAATAACATAGTTTAATGGATCATATTCTTCAGTACACGAGTTAAGTGAGAAAATTGAAAGTACCTTTGGTAGAGTAAAATACCGATTCTTTCAAAATTCATCTAGATAGCATTTCACAGATTATTATTCCATCAATAAGTTTGAAGTTTCACCCATCTATCAAATAAAAATGTGAACCTATATCGGACTTTTCAGAAAAAAAGCGAGTAGAAAATCATTCTTCTGCAACATCAAGGTGTGACTGCTACTATACGAAATATCAGAATCACAAACGGTGCATGATTTTCACAATTTTTTTATCTTTAGTGAAATTACAACTACGAAATAGCTACAATGCTCAGAGTGGAATGAAATGTCAAATAAATACAAAAAGTTCGAAGTTATTTGCACACAATGTTCATAAAATGAACAACAATGGTAGAATTCGGGAGAAAAACAAATACTTTCACTTAGAACATTGAATTACATCCCTCCGAAATCTATGCATCGACTCGTATAAACGAATACTGATACAAAAGATTCTTTCCTGAATGCCTACTGGGGATTTCAGTTTTGGAGTATTTCTTTCCTTCTTTTCTACTCAGATGGCGTTGCTTTCATATTGTCTATCAAGGATGCCTCTGGGAGAATAAAATTCCGACTTGATTTTTGTTTGGCTAGGCTACGCTTAGTCGGCGGTCTTAGGACTGGTGGCTGGAGACTGCCCTGCACTGATGAGAGTCAAGGAGCTCGAAACCGGTCGATAGGTGTCTAGCGTGGCCTGGCTAAATCGATATCAATAGGAATTCAGGAAAGAATCACTTGTATCAGTATTCGTTTATACGAGTCAATGCATAGATTTCTGGAGGATGTAATTCAATATTTTGCGTGGTATTAGCCAGAAAAGTAGTTGTTTTTCTCCCGAAATCTACCATTGATGTTGTTCATTTTATATTTTGTAAAATTGTTTCTTTTTCTGAAAATGAATTTTGTATTCATGTGCAAAGCAAAAACAGGAATATTGTTCTATCTTATGGCAGACATTTTCAGCATATTCAAGCATGAAAATTCTTCGTAATCTGTATACTATATTTGTCACTGGCCCCTTTACTAAAAGTATACCTAGAAATAGGGGGAATCGCTTATATAAGCCGACTTGACCACAGAAACAAGGCATACTTGATTTAGAGTTGAATTATTGAAACCTGTGAAACAACTGCAATGAAGAGCTGTGTTCTGTTTGGTGTCGTCCTTGGTAAGTCGTACACTTAATTTTTATATGGACTGATTGAATTGGAAATTATCCAATGTGACGAATTGAATAGGAAAATTGCTATACATATTTATTTTATTGCAATGTCCAGTATAACAGCTTATCTGACTCTATATTGGATAATTACTGAAATTACACACATTCTTCAATATCATTGTAATAGAAACTAAACTCTTTGTTTGATTCTTCACAATGAAGGGTTTTACTACGATTTTCCAAAAATAATGGATGGCGAAAGTTGATATTGGTTCACATATTACAACAGATTCAACACTCATTATCCTGATATAACAAAAAAAAAAACAACCAGAATTATCAAAAGAAATATTTTAATGGTGTTTCATTTTCAATTTTTTTTTAATATTAAAATTTGGCACTCTTGAAAAAGCCAGCTTTGATGTCGTCATAAACAAGGGCGTCGCCAGCGGAAAAAAATAGGGGGAGGGGGGCACCATAAAAAAACTGAAGAGAAAAATCAAATAGAAAGAATTTAATGAGAAAATCAAAAAACAGAAAAAAATCTATACAGTAAATCAGTTGAAAAATAATCTTCTAGGGTTCTTTGGGAATTCGTTGGTCACTTTTTGACGAAATCGTTCAAGTTTTTGAAAATATGTTGCCTGTGTATACTCATCATTGCGAGGCCATTGAGTCGAGCATCATACATATGGTGCTCCTCAACCAGGTTTTGATTCTCCTAAGGCTACTAAATGACCTTTCAACTTTCAAACCCAAATTATTTTGTGACACTGGCTACAGCGTAATGCCTGATGGAGTTCCCAGAAGTACAAGAAGAGAAGAAGAAGGCGAACTACATTGTCAACCTAATTTCCTTACGTCACCTTCATCATCAAATCCTTCTTTCATCTAGTCAAGATGCGCATATTCAAAGATATTCCTCTCGCCAACAGTTTTGTTTAACAAGATGAATTTCGACAGTTTTTTTGAATTTGGATCTGGAACGTTCACATTTTCGTCAAGCTCATCTACTTAAAAACTATGGGTGAATATCTCGGTAACCGTTTGTTAGATTTTTTCGAATATATGTACAGGGTGATTTCAAAACGTGGTGGATTTGAAAATGTTACCGTCGATATTGCCACTCTTTCAGTTATTCTGGAATTATCATTAACTTCCTTATTTTGAATAGAACACCCTGTATTTTATTGGTTTTACAGATTTTCCCTGAAAAGCTGATTTCATCGATTCATCACACTTGGGGTCTAGCAAGAATGATTACTGAGATATTGGGTGTTCAAAGTGTAGAAACTATTCATTATTGGTCAAAACGGCTTACATGTCCCTACTTCAACTTTTGATTCAATATATAGCGACATTTGATTGAAACAAATACAGTGAGATTCAAGATTCAGAAATCTGATTATCCTGTATCTATTTCCATCAAATACCAATAGATAGTAGATCAAAAGATAATATAGGGACATGAAAGCCGTTTTGACCGATAATGAATAGTTTCGACACAAAAAAGTCATAAAGTTGAAAAATCTCGATTTTGAACACCTTATGTCTCAGTAATCATCCTTGCTAGACCCCCAAGTGCGATGGATCGATGAAATCAGCTTTTCAGGGAGAATCTGAAAATTCAATGAAATACAGGGTGTTCTATTTAAAATAAGGAAATTGATAATAATTCCGGTATATCTGAAAAAGTGGCAACATCGACGATAATATTTTCAAATCCACCACGTTTTGAAATCACCCTGTACTTATATTCAAAACAATCTAACAAATTGTTACCGAGATATTCACCTGGTTCCATACTTTTGCCCAACCCTGTATGTAATAATCCAACGGATAGAGATCAGGTGACCGCGAAAAGCACTTTGCATTTTTTCTAGTGGCACTTTTGGCTGTTGCTCAAGCAGCTCCTTCCAAGGGCTCTACGAAGGCCTCTCTGAAGAAGAAACCCTGCCTCAAAGATTGCTCGACCATCGAGTATAAACCGGTCTGCGGTGGAGATGGCACTGGAAAGGGCAACAAAAGTTTCGGAAGTGAATGCGTTCTTGGCAACTACAATTGCGAGAACGCACAAAGTGAGTTACACAATGAATTATGTGCAGAATCGGAAATATTCCCGCCTCAGAATAAACAACAATAGGCTAGAGCCCTTGATTATATACACTAGTGTGAATACTCAATGCGAGTGGACTGAATTTTTTTTTGTTTCCTGAATAGAATCATTACTCAAATACCTTTGAATTTTATATTATATTATATTATACTCAAGCAGCTTTTTGATAACTTGATTATAATTGCTGACTTGACAATCTTGCTTCATGAGTGGAAATGTAAGATTTTCTGACCAATATTAGTCCAATAAATAAAGGGAAAAAGTTAACATTAATTACGCACTATTTTCATCTTCCGGTTGGAAGTAGCTTTTGGTACCTTATTAAACATGAGACAAAGTTTGACTGGAAAACGCGTGCGATGGCGGAGAAAATGGCCCCAAAAGACCAGAAAAATATGTTTTCAGCCAATATCTCCTAAAATATGTCAGTTAGAGATTTTTGGTTCAGATAAAAATTGAAGATCAGTTAATTTTCTACAAAAATGGTCCTCATCATTTTTCTCGAAAATTTGCCGGTTTCGAGAAAAACGGCACGAAGCGCACCTCGAATAATGAGCTTCTGTTGCATGCCGGAGAGCACAGTCCGTGTATTTACACATCGGCGGGGGGACAAATTATTCAATAACTTTGTTAAAAATGCATATTTTCTCATGATTCAAAGTTCATGTGAAAGAGGAATTCTGCTGCTATCATACCCTGTGAATTGAGTCACGCTTGACTCTTTTGGCCATATCGGAACATGGGTCAAACTTTCTGCTCCCGGTCAATTTTGACCTCGCCAGGAATTTGTTCCTATTTTTTTTGTATTGCACTAATTTACTCAAAATTTTCTTGATTATGGGTCCTCATAAGGTCCTTTGTTATCCCTGAAATTTGTATACCCTAATTTTTTTAAATTTTCATTTGATCTTTGTTTATTGAATCAAAATTTTTTGCTGTTTTTGGAGCGCGGGGAAATTTTGTGAACAACCATCAATTGAAAATTTATACATGATTCGATAGGTTTCTATGATACATCATTTGAAAGCTAAGAAGGTCTTCTTTTCGATTGTGCAATTACTTTTCCTCCGTCGTTCGCCGCGTGTGTGCTCTACGTGGCGCTCGGGTCGTCTGCTACAAACCATGCGGCCACGCAGGTTATGATAGCAGCAGAATTCCTCTCTCACATAAACTTTGAATCATGAGAAAATATGCATTTTTAACAAAGTTATTGAATAATTTGTCCCCCCGCCGATGTGTAAATACACGGACTGTGCTCTCCGGCATACAACACAGAAGCTCATTATTCGAGGTGCGCTTCGTGCCGTTTTTCTAGAAACCGGGCAAATTTTCGAGAAAAATGATGAGGACCATTTTTGTAGAAAATTAACTGACCTTCAATTTTTATCTGAACCGAAAATCTCTAACTGACATATTTTAGGAGATATTGGCAGAAAACCTATTTTTCTGGTCTTTTGGGGCCATTTTCTCCGCCATCGCACGCGTTTTCCAGTCAAACTTTGTCTCATGTTTAATGAGGTACCAGAAGCTACTTTCAACCGGTAGATGAAAATAGTGCGTAATTAACGTTAACTTTGCCTTTTTTTTTTCCTCCTTCATTTATTGGACTATATCGAAAACGCATGAAAACTGACTTCACCATTTATTCGAACGTTACTTTTGAAATGAGCTCTGAAATTCACCAATTTACATGAAAAAAAGCGTGAAAAGTTTTGCAGAAATTAATTTAGGTTCCTAATGACTATAATAATTGCTAGGAAAACACATTGTACAGGGTGTCCCAAAATTAGCCTACCAAACATCATTCACGGCTTCTACTACCAAAAATTTGAATAACATCTCTAATCACGTTCATTTGAACATGAGTCCTCCTGAAGATGTTATTTCTTGAATATTTTCGAAACTTCATGTGATAAAATGATGCAACTTGGTACAAGAACTAAACTTCCCATGCCAGAAGCAGTGAAAATACAACCATTCCAAAATTCCATTCAGGAGCTAGTGTATAAAACTGGGTGAGGCTACATTAAATATTTCTCGACAATTTAATATCGAATTATGAAAATCCACACCTCAATACAGAGAAAAAGTGCAGATAATATATCATTTTCGAGTAAATATTAACATTGCAATAAATCGTAGTGGCAATGGAAAAAAATGCACTTCTTTATCATAGTTTTCCTATTTCACGCGCCTATATGAAATTGTTTGGTGGAAAGAAATTATTTTTTCATAGGCACTATGATTGAAAAATTTGGGAACGTTATGCATAAGATGTGAGTATCACAATATTTTCAAATCAATTTGACACGGAAATGAAATGTCTGGAAGTGTGTATATTCATAATTCGAGATTGAATTCAATGAATAATATAGATAAAGTTTGAGCTATAGTCAATGAAGTTCCACCCTGTATCATACACTCGTGATTGGAATTTTGGGATGAAATCATTTTCACTGCATTGGGTATGGAACGTTAAGTTCTTGTCATTTTATCAAATGAAATTTCGGAAATATTCAAGAAATATCATTTTCAAGGGAGAAGGGGGGACGCGTAGTTCTCTCAGAAGACATTTTTCGACTCATGTTCATTAGAATTTTTCTCCCTATTTTTTACAGAGAAAATAAGCAAAATAACATCTCTTTGAGATTCACATCATACAAGGTTTTGAATCACAAAGAGAACAATTATCTATAGGGTGATAAAGGATCATTTAAACATCAAATCAATGGATTTGTTTATCTAGAATTGTTTTTTTTTCAGATCTGAAGGTTGTCAGTACTGGAGAATGCCCTGGAGGCGGTGGAGTGCGTTTACAGTAAAATTAATTTCACAATGAATATCATTATCTACTTACTTGATACCCATGAAATGTATCCAATCATGATAACGCATAATAAACCCCGAATGTTTAAATTCAGTTTCCGATTTTCATGAAATAAAAGGTCCATGTTTTCATGTCGAATCGTGAAACATTTCAGGAATAGGTATACTGATGGAACCATCGTCATCTTAGGGCAACTTTATAAAGAACTTTAAGGCTTAAGATTCATCACTTATCACTTATGACAGATGGGACATGGAAATATCATTGGTTGTGTTATAAAAAACCATTTAAGATTTATGATTTAACATTTAAGATTCAAGAAGATGACTAACTTCCAACTTAAGAAGTGTTGATAAATGATCATAAATGGAATACGGAGTGCGGCGCCTCCAAAAGTGACATCTCAAGTTCCCGCCATTCAAAAATTATTCAAAGAATCTTGGGTTGTCATTCCTGAATATTTATTCTTCTTCAGATGGAAACTGAACCTTTCTTAAAAAATACACTAGAATGTCTGTTTTCCAAGATCCAATATTAGGAGTGAGTCAGTTTCTGTTAGGCAAGGAATAGTGATTACTTTCATAATAATGTAGAGATATAATTATTATGTGGGTATCATTTTAGGAATATGAATATAAATTAATAGAATGATATCAGAACATAAATTTTTTATTTCCAACCAGTTACTAAACTTGAAAATCTGGTTCTGTATCAGAAAATTGATGTCAGTACTGACAGTATAGAATCTTATAAATGTTTAAATGTTGAATCTTAAATGCTAAACGTTTTTATACAGTCACCCTAAATCTCAAGAAGCTGAAACTTGTTTTTTCTTGAGTGCGAAATGTGGACACCAATTTTGACATGAATGCATAGCCATGGCACATAGTTAAGCTGATTGGTAATCATCCAATCTAGGGAATTGAATTGGAAAATTATTGCTCATTATTTTGATATGAAATTGAGTGTACCTATAGTATATAAAAGATTGAATGAATATCACCTACATACCTTGGCCAAAATGACAGAACCACCCTCTATGAAATATGAAGGTATTACGAAATTGTTATTCTGATTTGGGCAATATAAAAAAATATATGTGATAAGAATCATCGTTTCCAAAATTATGTTTTGGTAACAGTGATAGAAATAAACTGAAGAAAATGAATTAGATGCTGAACCTCATATGTGGGAACAGTATTTTGAAACAGACCGGATCTGTGGTTGTTATGTCATGAGAAGCTGTTGAGGAGTAAAGTAGCTTTTTGCTCGAAATAAAAACCCGAGTTTTTGTGGAGCAGCTTTCGCGATGGATCTCTGAGAAGAGTATGTTTAGCTTACTTCAGAATATAGAAATTTGAGTTTTGGTGGCGTTCAATTCAACCAGCCAGGCTGTAAGTAATTTCGGCAGAATCTTCACTGACAGTGGTGACCTGTTCCTTGTTTCCTGGTATAAAATTGGAATTGTGGCTTTCTCCATCACTGTGAAAATAGCTGATAATAGCGCGATAGACTTATAGTTGATTAGCAGAATTGTCTTTTCATTTTTGGGGTTTAGTTGAAAATAAAACAGCACCATTTATTTTAGAATAAATTATTTGCTATATTGTACTTTTCCAAGGAAAATAAAGTTCGGGGGAAAGTATCGCCACTATACAATATAAAATATTACGAGTTGTTTTTGCCTCTTCTCAATAATTTGATATTGAGAATATTATTTCATCAATTTATAAGATGCTGATATAATATGATAAGCATATTGAAACATGAAACGAAATTGAACAAATTCAAAATACGAATGGTTTCATTCATACACTGACTTCCCGTCCTTTCATGACAAATTATAGGTAAAGAATTCATGTGATCATCATTTCCACTGTTGATTATATAATAAAAATATACAGGATGTGAAACACGCTCAACGAGTTTGAAAACTTATTTTGTTTCAACAGATACTATTACTTGGAGAAAGAAAATTGAAGAAAACAATAAGCAGCAGATAGAAATGCTAACTATGATAGAGCTGTGAATATGAAAAATATTTTGAAAAATGGAGAATTTTTATATTGGGGAATGTCTCAGTTCATATAACATATTTTCCTAATATAAAAACATGTTTCAATTTGTTCTTGACACAAAAATATTGATATAAATATTTTGTACATGTATAGTGATAAAATATTATGGCAGAATTACATTCGTTCCTAAAAAATAAGCTGAACAATAATTCTTCCAAAGATTTCTATTTTAGGAACCACTTTATTTTGGATATATTTGTGTTGTCGTTTTCTTAATCGATGATACGCCACTGTTTTTGTTTCTAGTGAATTAATCAAGGGTACCACCCCGAAAATAATATTAATAGGGCACTAGATGTTCATGATATGGTACATTGATAAGAATTATTAGGTTCACTACTGTACTATCCGAAATACAAAATATAATATTCAGATAAATATACGAGGTATTTTATAAAAACAGGGTAGAAAGCGTTTTTGGCTTTGATAGACATAATTATTTGGCTTTGACACATGCTTTTTATGAGTACACAGTATACATAATTCATAATTTTATCAATTCATAAAATATGACAAATATAATATTCCAACCATGCACTGTTATTTATTACAAGAATTACTAGCAGGATCAAGAAAAGGAAATCTCAGTTCAATTATAAATATTTGTTAACTTCAAGAAATTAATGAATCAGGAAAAATCTGATGAGCTGAATTTGAGATCAATTTCATTCTCTAGTAACTCAATGATTTCTGATTTATGGTTGATATGATATATTTGTCATTTCCATAGATTATACATTTATTTATTGTTTTATTTATTTTATTTGAACATGAATACAAATATTTAGAATCATTTAGTTCAAGTCTAAGTACCTACTGTAATTCTAGAGAAATACATCGATACACTGCATTTCTCATTTTTCCTAAATTTGTCTATACACAGGGTGTTATTAAAGTATGTAGCCAAACTTCAAAGGGTGATTATTTGCGTGATTCTAAGACGGAAAATTTATATTAAACTGTTCCAGAAAAGTTTCGTTTTCAAGATACAGTGTTAAATAATCAATCACCGGGTAGGCGAATTACGAATATTTAACATCTGACAATTCCTAACCGATTATTTGTTTGTTTGTTGTTTGTTTGTTCTAAAATTTGTTATATCCGTCATTCGGTTGCCCCCTTACGAGCAACCCTCAAAAGTCTTCGAAAGTCTTGTGCGAGCAAGGAATGACGGGGGCCTTACCTTTTAACGTGTGATCCCAAACACTTTCTTGGGCCATCAGAAAAATTTCTGCAGTCGACAGGGATCGAACCCACGACCGGCAAGCGAATGCGAATTAGAATATAGACACTCTGTCCGCACGGCTACCTGGAATTATGGAATACGATACAGGGTGTCTCATTTAAAAATCAAAAGTTGGTGTAGTTTCCAGTAAAACCGGAAGTGATAGAACAAAAATTGTTTCGTCAATTAATGAGCGATTTGGTATACTAGCTGCCCACCAATTTTCAAAACCCTATCTCGAATAATTCAAAAGTTACAGCCCTGGCCGTTTTTTGTGCACTTCTCTGTATATCATTTCGTAATCAGATCACGGTCTAAATTTGCTGGCGGCTCTTGGTCTAATCTAAATGAACCATATTCACACTGTATTCAGTTGAATTCTATTTACTCTGTATGTTTTGAGATTTTTATGTATGTTGTCAAGATTGTTATTAATTAATTCGATAAAAGTCATATATGATTGAGCTTCTTTTCTGAGTATACCTCAATCACCGGATACGTGAATTACGAATATGTAATATACAGGGTGTCAGAGTTTCACTAAGAAATTTTTTTATTATTGACTTAAAATTCTGTTTTCCAATTTTAATTGTAGGTGGCCTCAAAACAACCATTGGTATCACTCATAACCTCAATGAGTATATTATTTTGAAATTTCGAGACATTTTCAGTCAACAACCAGGTTAAATTTTGCCATCATGACGACTCATACATGGTAATCATGAAAAACAACAATCAATACTCCCAACTTACTTCAACACCCTGTATTTTGAAAACAAAGCATTTCAGGAAATCTTTTTATATCAACTTTTTGTCTTAGATCAATCCAAATAATCGTCCCTTGGAGTTTGGCCACATACTTGAATAACATCCTGTATGTACCTATATGTATACAGGGTGTCCGGAAAGGTTATGTCGTGTGGAATGATAGGGCTGATACAGTGAGTAAAAATAATGTTAGTACTTCGTATAAACAAAATGTCTATTGTAAAAGGTTGTTGGGTGATAATGTTTCATACAGGATGGAACGATTTTTTTTCCTTCTGATGGAGGAATTTTTGACAGAGGTGACAAATTTGACATTTTGCTTCCACCGTTTGAGTCCTTCATCTCTCTTCTACAAAAATACGATACCTTATTTTAATCGATTTCTTGTACCGTTCTAGAGGATATCGAATTTTTGAAACATACATCTCACCCATTTCAAAAGGTAATGTAAACTCTATTTATTCAATAACATCGTGGTAGTTGCAGTCATTGTCAAAATTGACATACAAATTATTTTGACAGTATTGTAATGATATTCCCCAATGGGGCACTAGACCATCATCAGGAAGGCAGGAGTACCAGTAGTACGACCATATACGTATTAATAAACAATACGGATCATAACGGGTGCCAGGATGAAGCCAAAAATATGAAACAAATGAATATCCATAAGGATTTGGTGGCATGATACGCATGCGCCATGCGCTATTATAGTAGTCATCAGAGACATGCGTTTCGGTGGACAATGACGTTTACTAGCCTTCGTTTCGGACCCTAGGACTGTTCCAGAACGATTCACAAATTATGAAAACCCGAACGGGGCAAAAGAGAATCTCTGAGAACATAACTTCCATTCAGAATTCTCAAAAAAAACAATAGTTTGGAACCTGTATCTCTGGAAACTATCTGTGGAGCATTCGTATAACTTCAGCAAGTAACTCCTTCACCACTGCTTCCTGAAGATGAAGATCTACTACTATCAAATGAATGTACTAGCTCCATAATATTGAGAAAATATTGAAAAGAGCAATAAACAGTAGAATAAACAAAAATATATCATTATGACGTTACGCTACAACAGACAGAATCGAAAACTAAATGAAATGAGCATGCGCCAAAAATAATCCTAGAACGGTTCATGCTCCAGAGCAATGAGCAGGTCATTGTAGTTTTAGGACCGTCCCAGAATAATTATGTTCCACAAAACCCGAACGCGACCGATTCTACTAACTCCTGACAGTTCTAGAACAGTAATAGTTCGAACCCGAATGAACCTGATGGAACAATATTAGAGAGAGATATATTGTTCTAGAACCTTCTTCTTCTTCCTTCATCCATAGAACAGCTAGGCTCTGGAATTCATTGCCTGTGGAAGTATTCCCAACAACATATAATCTCCAGAAGTTCAAAAAAAATTCCAATACCTACCTCTTGTCCCTATCCTCCCTAGGAACGCACGATGTTTTTTGAACATTATAGGGATTCCCTCTCGTGCGCTCCAAGCGATAAAAAAAAAAAAAAAAAAACAAAACAAAGGAAGGGTACGGAAGATCATTCGAGAACGTTCGACAAGCAAAGCCTGCCAAGGGATCTGATATATAAGGACGGCCGGACAGCTGTCGTAAGTCAGACAAGCAGCGAGTGTCAGAGAGACAGTCATGGTCATATACCGCTTGATATAAATCGTTTTACAACAATACAACAATAGTGAACGGTATAAATTAGTGTATTTAATACTCTGGTAACAGCATAGATGAGTTTAGTAATGATGAGTATACAGATATAATATGCATCATTATGTTATGTATGGACTTGAAGAAACTTTCAAGGTCAATAACTCTGTAACCTGCAATATAATTTTTTTTATGAAGTACTAACATTATTTTGTCTCTCTCTATCAGCCATATCTTTTACGGCATGACCTTTCAGGACACCCGATACCTACTTTGGCTTTATTAACATAAAACATTTATAATACATATAATTTTTATACAGGGTGTTTCGAAAAAACTTGACCCCCCTTGTTAGAGTAGGTAGAACACTGCAAAATAAGTTGGGTTTGCTCAGCAACAAAATGTCGTAACGACATCCGTTTTCAAGATACCAGGTGTTGAAAAAAATATTTTTTACATATTTTTACGATTATGTCAAAACTACTCGCAACATGTGTGTTATGAAAGCTGTCACATCACATGAATTTGTTTTTATATCTTACACTCATAGAGGGTGCTATAGATACACGGTGGGTACAAGGTTAGATTTTTCAATCCAAATTTAATGTGAACATCATTCAATTCTACACTAAAAAGGTACTCTTGATACATACTGTGTACCGTTTTCGGAATATTTCGATATGAATATTATGAAGTGATAAATGTTGCTGGTATAAGGCTATGTATTCGATTGAATATTAATGACTATTACCTTTAATTTTATTGAAAACCGAAAACCACAATATATTTCCGATGCTGAACTTATTGATTGAATAATGAATTACAATAATACCATTGAAATAAAATTGACTAGAGACATGGATCGTTTGGTTGTTCTTATGGAAAAAGTCTATAATATAAAGGTGAGTAATGTCTTGTCAAAAGTTGCAACACCAATTGAACATGACTCAAATGATTTTCAACAATTTAGAAGAATATTGCATTCTTAAGAAGAAAAGAAAAATCGTGAATTAATGAAAACGGAGGACTGATTCAATATTTTATGTCTGTAGTCAAATTCATATTTTTTTTTTACTTGTGATTATTTGTTCAATCAATAGAACTTTAGCACAAGACTGATGTTATTGTTTTTGAATCTGAATGAAATATTACTCCATTATTTTCAAATCAAAATATTGCGAAAACGGTACACAGTATTGAGTTTTTTAAAGAGTACCTTTTTGGTGTTAAATTGAATGATGTTGGAGTTCACATGAAATTTTGACTAAAATATCTGGACCATGTATCTATCCATACAAAATTGTATCACAATGTTGCCAGTAGTTTCGGCATAATCGTAAAAAATGTCTGAAAAATGTTTTTTTCGACACCTTGTATCTTGAAAACGAATGTCTTCACGACATTTCGTTACTGAAGAAACTCAATTCATTTCGCAGTGTTCTTCATCCTACCCTAGCAAGGGGATCAGGTTTTTTTGAAACGCCCTGTATAAAGCATCTATTTTTACAATCTATAATAATAGAATATCACATTTCCAAGAGTTTTGATGCATTTCGAAAAAAAAAACAGAGTTCATTGTTCAGAGAAAAAACATTTGGACCATTATTTTTCTGATGATCCACCAAAAATCTTATTTACTATTCAAATTATTATTAAAAATAAACAAACAAATACCCGAAGAACAATGAAAATATATACCTATACACTATATAGATTTTCTAACACAATATTCACAATAACAAGCTGTGAATGAGAACTGAGCCAACTGAGGTATTATTTGTAGATGTTGTTGACCTATACAGTGTGTCCCAAATTCGATCCTCACCATTGGGATCTCAGTAAGTATGAGAGATAGAGAAACGCTTAAATTAGCAAAGTTGTAGCAAATATAATTTTGAATCAGAATCTATCAAGAAATCCAGGCTAGCTTCATTCATTCTTGAGTTATTTGAGAAAAAATTAAATCTTGTATTTTTGTTTTTCTCGAATATCTCGGAAACTATTGATTTTATGAAAAAATGACTTCAACATTCTCATAGCACTTTCAAGTGTTCTTCTCAATGGTCTTGTCAGTTTTCCATCATAATGTCAAATTTCTGAGATATCACCTACAACTTCGGTTTTTTTATGGACGCCATATTGGATTTTCACAGATTTGAAATCATAGGCCTCCCCCTATCCTCCCTAGATAGGCACGATGTTCCACGAACATAATAGGAATTTCCTTTCGTGCGCTCCAAGCTCCAAGAGATAAAACAAAGTAATTGTTGAACATCCAGGAACAAATGATTTCGTGGATGTTTGCTCGATTGAGGACCATAAAGATGAAATATAAATATCTCAAATATTTTACATAACAATGCGCGAAGTAGGTACGTGCTTATTCCATCATATGTTTCCACACTGTATAATGACAATAATGAGATAAAGGTCGAAATTTCGAAATATCCAAATAAAACGAACCGTTTCACTTCTACACTGGACCCAGTGGCGTCCGCAGAAATATTCTCAGGGGGGAGCATTTCACAATTATAATGAACAATATTTAGTATACCTATATCGTAGAAGCATTTTTTGCACGACCTATACATAATATACAGGGTGATCCACGATGGATGGCCTATTAGGAGTGTCTGGAGAACGAAAAGACAGAACATTCTGAAACATGGAATGCTTTGATAATTGAACATTCTCTATCCGTCAAAAATATTATCATCAATACAGTACTGCCACTTCTATCAGAAACACCTAGCAACTTTCTAATTTCAAATGGAACACCCTGTATTTCATTGCGTTTTTAGATTCTTCCTGAAGAGCTGATTTCATCAATGTATCACACTTGGGGTCTAGCAGGAATGATTACAGAGATATAGGGTGTCCAAAATCGAGATTGTTCAATTTCAAGATTTTTTTGTGTCGAAACTATTCATTATCGATCAAAAGGGCTTACATGTCCCTATCTCAACTTTCGATTTACTATCTACTGACATTTAATTGGAACGGATACAGGGTGATCAGAATTCTGAATCTTGAAGCACCCTGTATTTTTCCAATTAAATTCCAGTAGATAGCGAATCAAAAGTTAAGATAGGGACATGCAAGCCGTTTTGATTGATAATGAATAGTTTCGACACAAAAAAATCCTAAAATTGAAAAATCTCGATTTTGAACACCCTATATCTCTGTAATCATTCCCGCTGGACCCCAAGTGTGATGCATTGATGGAATCAGCTCTTCAGGAAGAATCTAAAAATGCAATAAAATACAGGGTGTTCCATTTGAAATTAGAAAGTTGCTAGTTGTTTCTGATAGAAGTGGCAACACTGTATTGATGATAATATTTTTGACGGATAGAGAATGTTCAATTATCAAAGCATCCCAATTTTTAGAAATGTTCTGTCTTTTCGTTCTCCAGATACTTCTAATAGGTCATCCACCGTGGATCACCCTGTATAATAAGCGATTTTACACCTTTCAGAAGCGGCAGTACAGTGAGTACTGAGTGATATTCAAATTGATTCTAAGATTGTTTCAATTGAAATTTTTGGGTCGTGCAATAAATACTATACAGGGTATCCCATAATTAGTTTGCAATAATTCACCAGCAGATTCTACGAGCAAACACAGGAAAAATACACCCCCCTGAAGGGCCGTCTCCCTTCCAGGTGTTTATATTGAGTTCACTGGAATAACGACACCATGACGTCGATTCAACGTCGAATTGCTTGTCTACCGACCCGGCCTACTACGTCAGTTCGTACTGCTGCCGCTGCAGGGCGCTGGGGTCGCCCTGCTGCCCCCCTTGGCCTGCCACTGCGATCGTCACGCTGCTCTGGTAACTTCTCGGCGCGCCCCTGTATGCTGGCTGGTTCTGCGCCAGGACTTGCTCCCTGGCTTCTTTGTACTGCTGGTACTGCACTGCGTGCTGGTAGTTGTAGGTCTTCTTCTGGTGCAGGTCTCCGTTCGAGTAGGGCGGTTTGTACTGGAAAGGAACAGTGTGTAAGGATCAGGGTTGTACGAAGCCCTGGAAGGGACACATAAAATAAAAAAATAAAAACTCTTCAAAATTCTTAATTAATAATTTTACATCAAAATTCCGACTTATATCTCGGAATTTTAAAATTCCGTGTTATAACTCGGAATATTGGATGTAAAATTCCGAGTTATAACTCGGAATTTTAAAATTCCGAGATATAAGTCGGAATTTTGAAGAGTTTTTATTTTTTTTATTTTATGTGTCCCTTCCAGGGCCTGCTAACGAATTCGTTCATTAATGAAACGGATCTATTTTCTGGGAAAGTTGCAAATTATATCTTGCCACAGATATGATCATTAAATGTAGCCGAGAGTGATTCACGTAATTATTGAGGTAGGGTTCTGAAATTTGCAGGAGGAAGGCAAAGTCCAAAGATAAAGTCAATTACGTAAGATACGGGAGTGCTTCCGTAAAAAGTGCGACAAAATTTAATTTTTCAGAACTGAAAATTTTCCAGGAAAAATATGAGTAGATAGTGAATTGGGCGTCCTAATTCCGAATCTGAAGTGATTTTTGACCTATTTCAACTCCTAATATCATTTTCCAGAAATTGGGGTGGTTCCATGGCTGCTGGCGAGCAGTGTATATCTCTAATGATGACCACTCGTGGTCAAAGAGTGCATTTTTGATATATCTCTCGCTCCAGCAAATATCAGGATCCTCACCCAGCGATTACGTAAGATACAGGGGTGCTTCCATTAGAAGTGGGTCACACTGTATGAATATCATGAGATGAGGCTTCAAAAATTAAAACTGATGTGTTTTAGGAATGTTTCCAAATGTCGCCCATTTCTGAAATTATAAATTTATTCCATACATTTTCATCATACTGTATTCTTTTTATGTTCTGGTTCCAACGAAAAGGGATATACTGTAATGTTCAGAGAACCTCGTGAGAACCAAGGGAAATAAGGTAGGAATTGGTGTTCTTCTTAAATTTCTGGGGGTTATATGCCTCGGGAAACACCTCCCTTGGCAATGTGTTCCAGAGCCTCGCTGTTCGTTGGATGAACGAGTCTTTGGAAAGAGATGTTCTGCAGGTCTCCAAAGTGACCACGAAGGGGTGCGAAGCCTCAACTCGACGGGTTAATCTCGCGGGGACTGCCAAGGGAGGTACAATTGTTGATGTTTCAGAAGAGCATAGTCCGGATCTGTCCCTTATAGATCATAAGCAGCTGACTGGAAGTGGAATAGCTCCTGGCCCGAAACAGAAAACCAAGTTTTTGGGATGCACTTTTAGCAATTGATTTCACGTAATTTTCCCAAGAAAAGTTATTGCTGATAGTAATACCAAACATCGAAATGTATGTCTTCAAAGGTATGTTTACTCCTGACATGCTTATGTTTGGCACAGTGAGATCGGCTTTTCTAGAGAAAAGGCATGCTTGTGTTTTGTTTGCATTGAAATCTACCAAGTCGTTGGATCCCCATTCGAGAATTGTTGCCAAGTCCATATTTATGTTTCGGATTTGTCTGGCTGGTATTGGAGCCCTGGAAGAGAAGCCGGTATGGAGGTACTATCCGCGAAGCTGTGTACTGGACATGAAGTTGCTTCCAACAAATCGTTGATATGAAGCAGAAACAGTGTTGGTGCTAGAAGTGATCCTTGCGGAACACCAGCATTTATGGTAAGACAGTCAGATGAAACTCCGTCGACCACTACATGGAGAGACCTGTTTGAGAGAAAACTAGCTAGCAGAGAACATAGCTGGGGAGGCAAGCCATAAGATGGAAGCTTGGCGAGGAGTCCTTGGTGCCAGACTCGATCGAATGCTGTTTTACCATATTATATCATTTCGTTATCAGATGATGGTCGAAATTTCCAGCCATCTCTTGAAATAGTACATTATACTCATTCATTAATAAATATTTGACTATGTTTTCCCATAAAGATCTGATGAAAATACACAAGAAAAAAAAAACTTTTTTATTATAGAAAACTCACCAATACTTCCCCGTTGTTTTTCTCCTTGCCGACCCCCCCGCCACTAACGCTTCCTGGTAGTACCACAGCCGGTACCGCCACTGGTACGCCGTATCCCTTGTGCGACGGCGAGTATGCCGTCTGGGCGTCGTACCCCGCGTGCTTCGCCACGTTGCTCGAGTAGGCGTGAATCGGGCCGCTCTGCTGGCCGTACCCCGAGTACTGCACAGTGAAATAGTACGTTATTCAATGAGCGCATGATGATGGCTATTATGCATGAAAATAAACATTGCTGTGATCATTTTTGAGTGGGCAATACACTCAGAGAAATAGTCGGTAGTAAATACCAAACGTTTAGTAAAATATGTGCCAGTCACTAGATTCATCGAACAATTCCACTACAAAATTGTATCATATACAGGGTGTTCCTAAATGATTGTCCAAGTTTTGAGATACAGGGTGTCAATGTTGAAAATATGCATACATTCTTTTTTGTCCACCCTGTATCTTCACGTAATGGCAAAATTCAGTCTGCTATGTGACTGAATCTGTATAAAAATTTCAAAATGTTACATACTATGGTAATCCAGTGATGGATCTTTTTTGTGCATAATTGAATAGCCTTTCATAGCATTGTACGAAATTTGAAAATTTCCCGTCGTTGCTCACTATTAAGTAAAATATGAACAATACTATTCCCGTAACGGTGCCACTGGTAGAGAAAATGAAAATTTTTGAAAATCACACAATAGTACTTTTTTCGTCTTTCATTGTCCTCCACAAATAAAACATGGGAACAGTTCTTTCCAATAGTCAGCTCAGGTGGAGTTCTAGTGAAAAAATTCAAGAAATGCAAGACTTTCGAAACAAAAAATCGAATTTTTGTTCCAATGGCCAAATAAGGAGGAATCACGAAAACGTCCCGAGATGAGGTCCCAGTGTAACATAAAATATGACTGACTTTAGATCAGAAAAAAATTTCGAGTAGTGGTAGCATTGGAAATGTAGACCATAGTGTAATGGTTCCACTTTACACCCTGTGTAAGTTTTGTTCTGCGGACTTTTTCAGAGTGTTCTAGCCCCTTAGAAGCCGATGAAATATCACATCTGATATCGAAAACCGCATGAAGATCGGTCAATTTTTTCAAGAAATACAAGTCTTCGAAATACAGTCGAATTATGAGTGGTCCATTTAGTGTGTTGAGAACTGTATTTCAGTGGTCCACTTTTTTTTTGAGCACTTCATATTGTGGCCATTGTCGATCTAAATGAAAACCTAGTAGGCGACCTAGTGCGAGGAGGTATAATATTGTCTGTTCATTCAATCAAAATATGTCTGTCTGTCAAGAGGCGCTGGGGATGAGAAAATGGAAAGAGCTCATTTGTTTATGTCAAAATAGACCATATTAGGTTGATATTCTCTTCTTCTATTTTTTTCCAATATGTACTCAACCACAGATGTGCTTTCCATCATCATATTTAACCTATATACCTTTGGTACAATATATATAGTGTTTTCAAACTTACCTGCCAATACATCTGTACAATAATAAACAGGGTATCAGAGGAGAACAAATTAGTAGAATAAAAATTGCAATAATTCTTCATAATTATATTCAATTTATTAAAAAATATATTTGTATTGTCATTCGTACATATACAAGTTATTTTCCAATAAAAAAAATTCTAAATATCCCAGCATCTTGATATTTTGTGTTTGGAGCAGAATATCCATAAGACATTGATGAAATAAACAGATTGAGTCTAACCTTATTGCTTCTATATATTCATTTCAGTTGGGAAATTTTCCATTCTGTTCTCAAAAATCATCATCCTTCTGGTACATTTCTTCTGAACATTACTCACATAATGATTCCTGATGTGATTCTTCCACATCAATTTGTTTGTATCACTCATAGTTTTTCGTTTTTCAACTGAAAAGCTATTCATGTAGGTACTCTTCGCTGTAGGTAGGTACCTGAAATTTTCAAGTATAGTGATTCCGATGTGTACATAGTTTACATCACTAAAGACATGTTTTCACTGCAAATAACGGAATTTCATGAATTATATAGTAACTTATCAAAAATATAGAAGGAAATAAGCAGCCCCTACCTTTCTGCTTGGCTTGCATGTCGAAAAAATGTAAAAGCACTGATGAGTTTCCAAAGTTTCAACAGTTCCAACTTAAATTCAAGTTGCATCATAAGTCAACCTAATACAGCATTGCCTAAACATCTCCCTTCTTCCATTCAAGTATAGGTAGATGGTTTTCATACTTGATAATATCTTTCGTGATAATGTTTCATTTTCGGGTTTCAACATGACAGATTTTTATTTACAAACTTGACAGGACCAAGAAAAATGTTATGGGTTAGGAATAAAATATAAATAACTTAGTTTACTTAGTTCACGTAGATGTCTCTGAACTACATATTTTCTTCAATTGTCTTTTCAATGAACAGACAATATTATAGCTCCTGCCTACTAACTACCTAACTAGGTTGTCATCTAGAACGACAATGTTGTGGCTATTTCTAGAATATTCCAGATGATACGTGGAAATATTCATGAAATATCTGGTACTGTCTGGACGGTATTTTTTCTTACTGTGTGTCTCGCCAGAGGGGGCGACTGGTACCCGACGGGCGGCCCTTGATGCCCTAGAGCCGGCGCTTGATGCCCTAGAGCCGGCGCTTGGTACCCGAGCGGTGGTGCTTGGTACGTCGGCTGGCTGGCGTACATGGGACTGATGGCTTGGTACTGCATCGCCGAAGGGTACGCCATCTGGTGCGAGGGACTCTGCGACACGTAGTTGGGGTTGGCGTAGGGCGTGGGCCGGAAGGGCGTTTGCGCCACGCCGTACGATTGGTGGATGACGCTCTGGGGGATCTGGAAATGGAGGAAGGTCGGTATGATAGTGGTCGAACAAATGTCTACCGAAACGCATGCATTGTTCCTGTTGAAGTTGAAGCACTATGAAATGCATCTTTGTAATTTGACCAGACTATTGCATCATTGTTATTTGACCAGACTATATTATTTTGATTTTGTCATGTAGACGTTATTAAATGAAATTAGTATATTGTGCAACAAGTGGGGAAAGTTAAACTTTTCTCACGAATGTGAAAGTTTGTGGTACGAGCCTGAAGGGCGAGTGATGCAGTGTCAGTTGGTCTTAATTCAGACTTACTCTAAAGTCTAAAGGGTATTGAATACGATCACGAACTTCTGCAGCATGAGGATACGTTTACTTTTCCGCACGCATTTTAGTGTTGAAAGAGTCACTTTTTCGCACTAGTGCGGAAAAAACTTTCAACTTTCAAATTAGTGCGGAAAAGGGGACTTGGTTTATTTCGCACGCTATACAGGGTGTTTCAAAAAAACCTAACGCCCTTGCTAGGGTAGGTAGAACATTGCAAAATAAGTTGGGTTTCCTCAGTGAAAAAATGTCGTAACGGCATCCGTTTTCATGATACAAGGTGTTGAAAAAATAATTTTTTTACACATTTTTTACGATTATTCCGAAACTTCTGGCAACATTGTGATGAAATTTTGTATGGATGTTTCTTGAAATCTGACACATCGCATGAATTTGTTTTTATATCTGACTCTCATAGAGGGCGCTAGTTACACGGTTCGTACCGAGTAGTTTTGAACATAACTTTTTTGAGGTTAGATTTTTCAATCCAAATATGATATGAACTTGAACATCATTCGATTTTACACCAAAAAGGTACTCCTGGTGAAACTCGATACTATGTTCCGTTTTCGGAATATTTCGATTTGAAAATAATGGAGTAGTAATGATGTTGGTATAAAATGAATTTTATTGAGTTCAATTACCTATTTATTCAGGTTCAAAAACAATAAAATTATCCTTGTGCTGAAGTTATTGATGAAACAAAGAATCATAAGTGAAAAATTAAGAGATATATTTGACTAGAAACATGAAATATTGAATCAGTTAGAGTAAGTGTTCAAAATGTCCTACGTTTCGAGGAATACACGATTCTATATTCTTTTTTAAGGATTGTATTATTCTTCTGAACAGTTGAGGATCAGCTGTTAGGTCATTTCAGTGATGTTCAATTATGTCTCACAACTCTTGACGTGAATTTACCTATATAGCATAGACTTTCTGCCCAAGATACAACAAAACTGTGTAGGTAATCCATGTTCTTAGTCAAATCTGTTTAGATGTTATTCTTGTGATTCATTGTTGAATCAATGAGTTTTGCATCAGAAATGTATTGTTGTTTTCGGTTGTCAATAAATAGATGATAATTTTTCCTAATACTCACTCTAATACATAGCTTTATACCATCAGCAACAGTTACCACTTCATCATTTTCAAATTGAAATATTCCGGAAACGGAACACAGTATCGAGTTTCGGTGTGAAATTGAATGATGTTCAAGTTCACACCAAAAATCAATTTGGATTGAAAAATCTAACCTCAAAAAAGTTATGTTCAAAACTACTCGGTACGAACCGTGTAACTAGCGCCCTCTATGAAAGTCAGATATAAAAACAAATGCATGCGATGTGTCAGATTCCAAGAAACATCCATACAAAATTTCATCACAATCTTGCCAGTAGTATCAACATAATCGTAAAAAATGTGTTAAAAAAATATTGTTTCAACACCTTGTAAACGGATGGCGTTACGACATTTTTTTACTGAGCAAACCCAACTTATTTCGCAATATTCTACCTACCCTAGCATGGGGGGTTAGGTTTTTTCGAAACACCCTGTATAGTTAAAAAATATTGTAACAAGTGCGTAAAGTGACTTCCCGTACTTGTTAGGTAGAATACTATAACAGAAAGTGGAAAATTCTTAAAATATCAAAAAATTTTACAATTCTTGAATCCAACATGTCATAACTTCAGAACTCTGGAAAGCATGGCTGGTCTAATGAATACGGTATATGTTCTACTTGGGAAACAGCACTGAATATGGCGGTATAGTTCCTTGATAGCCATTGTTAGTATGAATACCTACATGATTAGCTTTGATACGACTCGAATGAGAATATCATTTTATCATTAATATTATTATTATCACCTGACAAATAAATACAGAGGTCCTATAAAGGATTATAGTACTCATAGTTAGAGCTGCGTCTGTGTTGCAACAAGAAGAAAGAATATTGAATCGGTGGTATTGGAAAATTTGTCCATTAGCCGAAATACATAATACGATTCCAGAAGAAAAGCTCTAATAGGAGCTTACAGCTTTTGTGAGCTATAAATTCTGGATTTTTCGGTGAAACTTATTGGGCCTTGGCAATCTCGGGTTCTGTGTGGGGTTTTCGGAATTACTCCTGATATCTTATCCGAATCAATATTGCTGTGGAAAATAAATAAACTGAAAAACAGACGAGATATCAGAATTGAATGTTTGGTAAGATGAAAATAGAACTGAAGTTTCATACATAAAAATCTAAATGAATGTTTGCTGTAAATGTTTGCTTATCTGGAAATATATTACGTATGTACAATACATACAAGCTATCCCATTTTCAATCCCCTTACGGAATATCTCACTTATTTTCAGAGATAGACAATTGTGATTGGCTTCTTTTTTGTAAAACCCACGATACCGCAACAGATACAGGGCGAAATCGAAAATGTTGCATTTTGGGATCCCCCTGTATCTCAGCTATCTTTCAACTCATAGAAAAAGTTGAAATAGTCACTCAAACAGTTTTCCACGTGAAATTCAGTGGTATAGTCAGATTTTCATAACAAGCTGTCATTATTTAGATTTCACCCAAAGCTATGTTTTTTAATGGAACACCCTGTATGTTTCTTCATATTTGAAACATTGATGTTTTGCGCTTTCCAAAAATATGAGTATTTGCCATGAGGAGTTTATTTACAATTCTTTAGTATATCTCTTATTATCTCTTATTGATCCGCCTTGTTCTGTTAAATATACAGGGTGTTTCATAATTGAATGCTGATCCTAAAGGGTGATAATCCTTGGATGATTTTAAGAAAAATTCTTCATGTGAACATAGGTCCGTAACAGCTTCGTTTCTGAGATACAGTATGCTGAAATTTAACAAAAAAATCAGTTATTCCCCAATATCTCTGAAACCGCTCTGGCTTTTTTTCTTCATTACAAATACTTAAAAATAGTTACCATAAAATTATAAAAATATTGCTCAGATCTTTTGGTTACCACAATTGTGAAATTATGACTAAGAGTAAAAATCGAATAGGGACAAGCAAATGAATGCATTTTATTTTCTAACTCAAAAACCGTTTGCCGGACGAAAAAAAGACAAGAGACCATTTTTACGAGAAGATAGAGGATAATTACAAAAATAATATTCATTTGGAAAAAAGACAGTGGCGTATCAATATTTTGATGAAAAATATGACAGGGTATGTTAACAGGGACGCCACTGATGGAAATTAAGAAATCCTTTATTATGGAAAAAATGTATTTCTATTCATACTCGGCATGTATCAAAATTGAAGAAAAAGCCAGAGCGGTTCCAGAGATATTGGGGAATAACTGATTTTTTTGGTCAATTTCAACATCCTGTATCTCAGAAACGAAGCTGTTACGGACCTATGTTCACATGAAGAATTTTTCTTAAAATCATCCAAGAATCATCGCCCTTTAGGGTCAGCATTCAATTATGAAACACCCTGTATAACATGAAAC
The DNA here is from genome assembly GCA_918026855.4 of Phaedon cochleariae. Lineage (NCBI taxonomy): Eukaryota > Metazoa > Arthropoda > Insecta > Coleoptera > Chrysomelidae > Phaedon > Phaedon cochleariae. The sequence continues at coordinate 852,584 of OU896712.1, forward strand.
AGTAAAATACGTAAAAAAAAAGAAAAAATATAACAATCATGGCACTATTGAAGTAATAAATATGAATCTGATCGGAAAAGGTGAATATCCAAGTGAATAATCAGGTGAGACAACAAGTTAACTTTGATAAGAGAGGTTATAAGTAAGTAAGTAAGTTGACCAGTGAGGAAATAATAGAGATGATAACCCAATATATGTGAAAACTCAGCTGTCGAATTGGGCAAGATAGAAATAAAAATAACTAAAGTGAGGTAAAGAGTGAGGTGAAAATGAGATAACAAGTATTAAAGTACCGAATAAGGTAGAGTGAGTTGAGGAGTAAGACAACAAGTAACAAGTGAGGTAACAGGTAAGGTAACAAGTAAGGTAACAGGTAAGGTACCAAGTAAGGTAGCAAGTAAGGTAGCAAGTAAGGTAGAGTAAGGTAACAAGTAATGAGGTAACAAGTTAGGAAACAAGTATGGAAACACGTAAGGTAACAAGGTAACAAGTGAAGTGACAAATGAGGTTACAAGTAAAGGTAACAATTGAGGTAACGAGTAAGGTAACAAATAAAGTAATATGTGAGGTAGCGAATGAAGTGATTCTTGCGTCCTCACCTGCGATACGTACGCTCCCCCGTCAGCCGACCTGGGGGGGCGCCTTCGAGGGGTGGGGGGCAGAGATCTGGAGCCGATGCTGGCTGTCTCCCAGTCCTTGAGAAGGGCGCGCAGTCGCGTTGTTTCTGCCGCCCTTTCGGACTCGCTTTCCGAGTTGTAATCAGGACCCTACAAGAAAACTCGTGAGGTTTTCCAGGGTTTTCCATGAATTTTCATTTTGGGCAAATTAAAGTTGTATAGAACCGACCGATATTTTGGTATGAGACGAGGCGGTGATTGTTTAGTATGATTTTTATTGATAAGGAAAAAAATGACAAGTGTACTTTTTCCTTCCTTTTTTTTGTATATCGTGAAGAATCAACTGGACTTCAGGTTACTGATGAGGATTTGATATCCAAAATGAATTCATTCGATCAATTTTAAAAAATGGCTGCTCCAAGATGGCGGACAAGATTTGGTCCGATTCCATACAAAATTGGTAAGTGGGGGTTTTTGAGGTCGGAGATCACGATTTTTTTGTTAAAATTTATAAATTCAAGATGGCGGCTTCCAAATAGTTTTTTGTTTTTGTATAAATGACGATAACTCCGTTGTTATCAACACAAACCTATTACTGCGACATATCATCTGTAAGAGAAAAAAAAGTTCCTTGTAACTAAGTCATAGTGAGCTATGATCTACATTTGAAAAACTAAAGATGGTGCTGATATCTCAAATTCCAGAAGGGTTGGTATGAATTTCATATTTTTTTCGAAATCACTTTGAAAAACTGCCATGAGAATGTGAAATTCCTATTTGAATATTTTCATAAATAAAGATGTTACGGAGGAGATATGAAAATGATCAAAACCTGTTTTTTGCGTATAAAAAAAAACGAATAGATTTTATCAGAATATTTTTTCATATTATAGTTGGCCTTGACAAACTCCACATTTGGTGTCATTTAACCGACCTCGTATCTCTCACCGTTAAAAAGATACCCATGGTGAGCATGGTAAGTGGGACACACTGTATATGTATATCCATTTTTTATGTTCATTATTATATCTGAGAATATTCCTTTTCAATACTTTTTAACATTTTCCTATAAAAAATAGGTCAGTACTGATCGACACAGTAAATTTTCAACCAGGAAAGAGCCAAAATACTAAAAGTGAATGGTAAGAGAGAGAGATATAGAGCAACTAGAAGTCATTACCCCAATCGTTCACAAAATGAACGAAAATGGTAGATAACAAGAGAAAAACAACTACTTTCCTGGCTATATACCACGCAGAACATTTTCGGGAGGATGTAATTCAATGCAATTTACAATACAGGATGAGTCGAGAGGTACGAAATATTGTTATTCAATATTTCTTTATTGTTTTCATGTTATAGCGTGTTGAAGTTTTGAAAGAATGTATCTCTATGAAGCTTAGGGCGATTTCCATCAATTTTGTTGTTAACTTTATAAGTTTTCCTGAAAAATTCGCTGGCAATACCCGCATGAAGTGGGATTCGTTTATATTATTTTGTGTGTAAATATCACTTACATTTTGTATTTTTTCGTCCAACATCTTGAAGAAATCCTGTTGGCTAGTTGAAATTTCTCTGTAATACACAAAGTCTGGATATTCATCAATATCAAGGTATACATCGATAAAATCAGCGATATCGCAAAAAATACTTACGCCTGCGCCAACAGAGGGCCACCGAAATGTTTCAGTTTTATCGAAGTTTTCTTCGAATCACAGTCTTCTATGTTCTCAGAATGATCTGCCTCTAACTCTATGCCATCCTCATCTTCTGATTCAGTTTTATCTGCTGTCACTGAAACAAACAAAATAAAATCGAGATATAGAGAGAAAGAGACAGAAAAAGAGAAAGATGAGAGATCTTCTCATGATCTACACAGCCATTCGCTTGGTGGGTGATGCCACACTCACTAACTCTTCAATATCATTAGAATGCCGTAGAAAAGTCGGCGACCTTTCACTTTTCTATAGATACTTCCACGGGACATATACAGGGTGTTTTCGAAAAAACCTGACCACCTTGCTAGGGTAGGTAGAACACAGCAAAATAATTTGGGTTTGCTGAGTAAAAACATGTCGTAATAGCATTCGTTCTCATGATACAAGCTGTTGAAAAAATGATTTTTTTACACATTTTTCACGATTAGGTCGAAACTACTGGCAACATTGTAATGAGATTTTGTATGAATGTTTCTTGAAATCTGACAAATCACATGAATTTGTTTTTATATCTGACTCTCATAGAGGGCGCTAGTTACAGGGTTCGTACCGAGTAGTTTAAAACATCATTTTTTGAGGTTATATTTTTCAATTCAAATATAATAGGTCGCGTGCACGAAGACCGACCCTGGAGGCAAAATATTGAAACACAACCTCATTCTTCTGTGAATTATTGAAACACAACCTCACTTTTTTATTTGGTTATAGAGGAATCAAAAGGTTGAAATAGTTTTTCACAATATTTTGGCATACGAATCGTGTTTCTTGCCGTTATTCATTAATTCAAGCATGCCTTCGCATTGTGCTGTTGTACAATGCACAAAAAATGCAGCAAGAGACTAGGGAATATGATTTTTCAGGTAAATAGTAATCTCACATAGTTAGCATTATGAAATGTTGTCATTCCTTATTAAAATTCCTTCTGCCTTCTGCCACTTCTGCAATACAAGCTGATGCTGCTAATAGATTGAAAATGTCTACAACACACACAATCGTCAGCATGTCAGACCAGTCCTACCGATTGATTGCATGAATCCAATCTTCTTGCATTATTCTAGAAATTTCAGGTATATTTCTATTAGCTGATCCTATTGCAGAAGGAATTCCGATGAGAAATCAGAGAAATAACCAAATTTCAAAAATGAAAACTATGAGTGACTATAGTAGGTACTTACTTTTGAATCATAATGTACCATCCGAATTTCTTCATCTTCCGCTGCAGTTTTTGTGCATTTTACAACAGCACAATGTGATGGCATTAGCGAATTGATGAATAGCGGAAAAATACGATTCATATGCCAAAATAATTGTGGAAAACTATTCCGATCACTTGTAAACAAATATGTTTTGCCTCCAGGGTCAGTCATCTGACAGTTCTTGCACGCGACCTATATGAACTTGAACATCATTCAATTTTACACCAAAAAGGTGCTTGTGGTGAAACTCGTTACTATGTTCCGTTTTCGGAATTTTTCGATTTGGAAATAATGGAGTAATATAGCTGATGATGGTATAAAGTAAATTTTTTTGAGTTCAATTACCTATTTATTCAGATTCAAAAACAATATAAAAGAGATATTTGACTTGAAACATGAAATATTGAATCAGTTAAGGTAAGCGTTCAAAATGTCCTATGTTTCGAAGAAAGAATTGGTGATCAGCTGTTACAGGTCATTTTAGTGATGTTCAATTATGTCTTACAACTCTTGACGTGAATTTACCTGTGTAGCATAGACTTTCTGCTCAAGATACAACAAAACTGTGTAATCCATGTTCTTAGTCAAATCTGTTTCGATGTTATTATTGTGATTCATTGTTAAATCAATAAGTTCAGCATCAGAAATGAATTGTTGTTTTCGGTTTTCAATAAATAGGTGAAAATTTTTCATAATACTCACTCTAATACATAGCTTTATACCAGCAACAGTTATCACTTCATCATTTTCAAATCGATATATCGATGTATCTTGATAACGAATCTTTTTTACTGAGTAAACCCAACTTATTTTGCAGTGTTCTACCTACCCTATAGTAAGGGGGTCAGGTTTTTTTGAAACACCCTGTATAGGATCATTCTGAAAATTGGGTTACTCAAGTAGTTGCTCTTGGTCTATCGATCAAAAACAGTGTCAGCAATGCAGCATTGCCGTTTATGCCAGGAAGTAGTATCAACTTCGATATTTCAAATGGAACACCCTGTAATTATGTCATTGTATTGTCAGATTCTCCCTGAAGAGCTCATTTCAACAATGTATCTCATACTTTGGGTATAGCAAGAATTATTACAGAGATATAGGTTGTTCAAAATCGAGCTTTTTCAACTTTAGGATATTTTTGTGTCGAAACTATTCATTATTGATCAAAACGGATTACATGTCTTCATCTTATTCTGAATTCTGAAAGATAAATAGAGAGAGCTTCTCATTATCTACAGAGCCATTCGTTTGGTGGGTGATGCCACACTCGCTAACCATTCGACCTGATTAGAATACCGTTGAAAAGTCGGCGACCTTTCACTTTTCTATAGATACTTCCACGGGAAATGTTCTTCAAGAATCTCTGCTATCACTCCATCGCTAGCAATATACCAGTCAGACGAACTCGACCCCAGTCAGCACATCATTTCGTTGTCAATCTTGAAATATGTCGAATAACACTTCACCAAAAGTTGAAAAAAATCAAATACCTACCACTTCTTCCTATCCTTCCTAAGTACGCACGATGTTCTCCGAACATTATAGGAATTTCCTTTCGTGCGCTCCAGGAGATGAGAAAAAATGGTAGTTATATTGATTTTCCTGGATTTCCACTGATCTATTCCTCAACTCCTGACCTGATTTGCTCGAATGTGTGTACCTGAGCAGATTTCGAAACTTTGAGGGTCTTGTGTGGTGTGTGTATCGCATATGGAAACAAACATTTGCATATTCACTGCTGAACAACGTCAAATAAATAATGCAGTCGTGCCAATGTTACAATTCCCAGCACATCTACAGCACTCATAAAATACGACTCATAAACACATTTCAAAGGAAAGGTGAAAAATATACCCATTATATATATTATTAACGACGCAATTTTGATGGATTGAGATTGATATATCAATGTCTGGTACCACCATTTCCACCAAGGCCACTATATCTATGCTCGGTATTACTATCAGATCAAGGCTATCAGCAATACTCTCATAGGAAAATCATATGTCAGATGGATCGCGAAAGCTGTTTCACAAAAACTCGGATTCGTGTTCCGTGCAAAAAGCTACTTTACACCTCAACAGCTTCTCATGATCTACAAAGCGCAGATACGGCCTGTTTTAGAATACTGTTACCACATATGGGGTTCAGCACCAAAACATGCGCTGATGCTCTAAGATTCCATCCAGAGAAGAGCCATTCGCCTGGTGGGTGACGCCACACTCCCTCACTCTTTGACATCATTGGAACACCGTAGGAAGGTCGGCGACCTTTCACTTTTTTATCGATACTTCCACGGGAAATATTCTTCGGAAATCTCTGCTATCATCCCTTCACTAGCAATACCAGTCAGACGAACTAGACAAGCCCAGTCAGCACATCCTTCCGTTCATAGAACGGCTAGGCTCTGGAATTCATTGCCTGAGGAAGTATTCCCAACAACATATAATCTCCAGAAGTTCAAAAAAAATTCCAATACCTACCTCCTGTCCCTATCCTCCCTAGGAACGCACGATGTTCTTTGAACATTATAGGGATTTCCTTTCGTGCGCTCCAAGCGATAAATTAATTCGAGTAGGAAACTAGTATTCCGTGCAAGTTATACACTATAATTTTTCTACGGCTGTATCAGAAACAGCGGCATTTTCGATTTCTTCGGCTTGTAGCCATCTGGTTTCCTGTCAAGTAATGCTCATCTATTGGACAGAGCTGTCATTGCTCGAAATTTGACATTCCATGAGCGATGAGATTTTTTTGAAATAATAACACAAACAAAATACTTTCACTTCATCTTTAATTTTGTTTTGGAATTGTAGAACTTTCAATTAGGCTGAAGATGGTCTTTTATAAGACCGAAACATGTCCCTTATGATTATGTAACAACATTATTGAAATTTGTGGAGATAATTTCGAGCATTCGTTCCTTCCTTTGAAATATTTCACTCCACTTCAAGCAATATGGACTTCTACCAAAGATTACCCTGTATGTATACATAATATCACTCAGCTATACCTTCGTTATTCGATTCCGGTCATGAATAAACTATGTTCAGTGAATGGATCCAAACAATCCACAGGTTTCCCATTCTGTGAATTGCAGATGAAGTTTTCTATAGGTGAAGTTGGCAACTTCCAACTTTATTATTTATTCATCACATAAATTCTCGAACAATCAATAGCAACACGTAATACCAGGTTGTGGAAGTGTGTCAGTTGTGGCGAAAAGCAATAAAATAGATACTTAGGAATACACATTTCGTTGTCCCACTATTGTTTTCTTGGATCTCAGTAAAGCTTTTGACTATGTAGATCAATCAGTTTTGTTTCACAAGATCAAGAATTTTGGAATCCGAGGAAAGGCCCTGGATCTCTTGAAATCCTACTTGAGTAACAGAAAACAAAATGGAGAATTTCAATCAGATCACACTGAAATTGGGAAGGTGTTCCACAAGGAAGTGTGCTTGGTCCTATATTTTTCATAACTTATGTAAATGATCTAGTTTCATATGCTTCGGTAATAGTCGAGATATTGAGAATCTGTTCTCGATTTAGAAACGAGGATTGAGAATAATGTTAAATTTGAAGTTCAACGATTCATGTAGGGGCCATTTCAGGAAAAATATTATTCAAACAGTGTCAGCTTTATACATTCAAGAATGTATGTTATTTTTGTTGGACCATTGTCGATCTAAATGAAAATCTAGTAGGCGACCTAGTGCGATGAGGTTTTAGACCTAGACATGGAAATCTGCAATATCCAATACATAGACTGAGTGTAACTGAAAATGGGGCACTGTACTCTTCTGTCAAATGTTTCAACAAATTGCCAGAACATATCAAAATTATCAATGAATTCACTGCATATAAAAAAAGGTGTATGATTTGTTTATTAGCTTGGAACCCTATACAATAGAAGAATTTTATGGTATACAGGGTGTTTCAATTAAACCTAACCCCCTTGCTACGGTAGGTAGAACATTGCAAAATAAGTTGGGTTTGCTCAGTAAAAAAATGTCGTAACATATCACTTCGATGATCTCATAGCTGATACTCAACCGTTGAGAAGATTGATGCATTCTTCAGAAAAAAGGATCGAATTGTGTATTCGTGAAAACGGAGGACATTTTGGACCCTTACTCTAACTAGATGATGTTTTTAGTCAAATTTTATTAAATATTTTCTGATGTGATTTTGTTTAATCGATAACTCCAGCAGTGAAATAATGTTTACGTTTTTCGTCCTTGATCAATAGATAATTGCTTTTTATAATACTTATTCTAATAAAAGAATCACAGGTATTGCTTCAGCATTTTCAAATCGAAATATTTCGAAAACGGTACACAGTATCGAGTTTTACCGAGAGCATCATTTTGGTGTAAAATTGAATAGTGTTCAAGTCGAGGTTCAAGTTCACATTGAATTTGGACTGAAAAATCTAACCTCAAAAAAAATATCTTCAAAAGTACTCGGTACGAACCCTGTAACTAGCGCCCTCTATGAGTGTCACTTGTCAGATATAAAAACAAATTCATGCGGTGTGTCAGCTTTCAGAACACATCTATACAAAATTCCATCACAATGTTGACATTAGTTTCGACATAATCGTGAAGAATGTGTGAGAAAAATATTTTTTCAACACCTTGTATCTTGAGAACGGATGCTGTCACGAAATCTGTTCACTGAGCAAACCCAACTTATTTTGCAATGTTTAACCTACCCTAGCAAGGGGGTTAGGTTTTTTTGAAACACCCTGTATAGTTGTTTTCGAGAATGACCATATTTCGTTCAATGGTTGCTCTACATGCAATGTATTCTAATTATTTCTCAAAGTAAAGAATTTTATTATTATTATTATCATCATTATTATTGAGCTATGAGTTTCTGGAAACCAGTTTGTGGACAATCTGCTGGATAATAGAGAGTTGAAGTGTTGTCATGAACGTTAACGTAAACGTAGAAATTGACAGCTACGCATGCGCATTTTCCAATTCTTCGCGTTTGCGTTGTTAGTGGGCTTACTGGTGTACGTTATCTCACGTACCTTCACGTATAGGTACCCTAAATATCAACGTACGTTAACCAAACTAGACTCGAAATATGCCGATGAGTCAAAATTATCAAATTCGAGATCACCAACGGGTTCTGCATCAAGGAGTCCTCTAATTTTGACAGGAATAAATGTTCGAATCTAAACACACAACCAAAAATGACCAATACAAACCGAAAACAAAATGTATCATTACGTTATGATGACAGTGAAGACCAAAGTGGCGACTTCAACTCAATTTAACGATAATACGTAAACGTTATTTTTCGTACGTTAACGTCTACGTGGAGGTCTACGTACAGTGATTACTTCAACTCTCTAAGTTCTGGGTATAACGATCTCAGAGGAAATCAAGCTTGATGTTTTCATTCTGTCCTCCACATTGATCACAATAAATGGTTACTTTAGAGCTGGGCCTACTCTAAGAGTGAGATAGAGAACTCGGAAGGCCCTGTTTAGAGGCCTTCAAATAATTTTTCATGAAATGCGTTGAATATGAACTTTCTTCTTGTGAGCCTCTAGATCCAAGCATCCAACTAACCTGACTTCTTCGAACCGGTTTTGCTCTTCGATTTCCTGGGGTAAATGTTGATCTTGCTATGGCCGCAGCCCATCTCCGGTGCCAGGCAAGAGGTCGCCGCCCTTCTGATGCGAGGGAGAGAGGGCCTCACATGGTCACGTGACCGCCGCCCCCGCCTCAGCCCGTGTCGCCCGTGCCGGCCGGGAGGCAGGCTTCAGACGGGTCTGAAGACGGCGCTGCCATCTGTAACGAAACGTCGAAGTCAGGTGGACAGAAAGTTCGATGAAAAATGTCGTGAAGTTTCGTAACTTTCCAATTTTAATGCGAATTCGGAAAGTAGAAAGAACAAATTCGATAGTTTGACTACTATTGGCAATTACTGTTTCTTCAAAACTGACCTTTATTGCCAATTTCGAGCGATAATAATGAACTAATCATCTGCAAAAAGGACAATTTGACACTTCTTCATCATATGATAGCAGAGGTCATTAATGTATATGATGAAGAGCAGTGGCCCCAGAGCGGACCCTTGAGGGACTCCATTTCTGAGTTCAGATTTAGAGTTATTATTCAGGTGTACATATTGTTGTCTACCCACTAAATACGATCTAAACAATACTGTCCATAGAATGAGAGTTTCTAACATATCAACAATTTTTTCACTGAAGTAAACATTTTATTCATTGTTCTGGTACACCATCATAACAAGGAGATCGAAAACTATCGAAAAATGAAATGAATATCCAGGTCCTTATTTACAAAATGAAGTTGATGATGGCCATGATAATTTCATTTTGTAGAGGAGGAAAACTGGCAATGATGAAGAGACATCAATTTTGAACTATCTCTTCGAATAAACTGAGTAATATAATTATAAAAACGATTTTGCATATCTTTCTTTTTTCCAGATATCTCCGGAAAAAATTGATTTTTTTTCAATTTCAAAGCAGCATTTTGTTGAGCATGAACTGGTGCAACTTTGCTCTGATTCAACCTACTCTTCCCCATGCTTTTTTTTGAATGGGTTAAAGAAAAATGAAGGACATTACTAAAACTAGCGTATCTTTATATTATATTGTCTGTCTATTCAGATAATGGTATTCTGCAACATTTCACAGAGCAATTCTTGTTCAATATCGATTTTCCTTATATAGAGCCCTCTCTTCGTGGTAGATAATTGCATTTCACAGATAAATAGCTCAATTTGTAATTGCGATTTTATTGCATAGTCTGCTTCTGCACTGATTTATTGGATCTGTCAGTGAGATTACGCGTTCAATCATAATGGTTACGATAAAATTCATCATAAAGTTGATATTAGCTCGAATCTGGAATCACCAATAGATATATTGAGTCTCGACCTGATTTTCATTTTGCCATCACTTTGTACAAACGGCTCTTCACTTCGATTCTGAAACAACTCTTCTTCACGAACTCTTATTGCACTAATTTACAGTTGCAATTGTGAATTAGGCATCAGATACCACTTTATTTCTACGGCTATAACACAAAATTGCTCTTGTTTTATACTGTTTTGGTACATATTATACGTCCTCAATTTCATTCCCTTATCTGATAACACAATGACTTCTTTGTGTTATTATTTCACATTTCAGATTATTTCACCCCCATAACATGTAAAATTCCGAACAATGACAGCTCTGTCCGATAGAGTGTTACTTACTCGGTTACTTAAGAGAAAATGAGATGGCTACGAAAGCCGAATAAATAAAAAAATTCGCAATGATCTGTTATAGCCGTAGAGAAGGAATAGTGTATAACTCGCACGGAATGCTAATTTCAATTTCCCACTCGTATGATTTGCATCATTCTCCTACGGCTCATGCTGCGAACTTCATTCTCGTGTGAAATAACCATTTAAACCGTTTAAAAATATACATAGTTTTTTAAACCGTGTACCTAACTACTTTTTTATTTCTGAAGGGAAAATGAGTATAGTATAGTAGTTGTATATTTAGGAAGATATATATCATTCCACAGTTGATGAAATTTAAATAATATTCCCTCATAACTTCTAAACGGTGAAAGCCACCAGATTGAAATTTCCTGCATAAATGTATGTTGACAAAATTAATGTTTCTAATACACTTCTACATTTCTAATATTGTTATAAAAGGTGTTTTTAGAGGGTGGGCCATGATTTTGAAGACAACTTTTTTCCGTCACATTCTTTTTGGAGAAAAAATAGAAGCATTCGATGGAGCGAAAAAAATCAAACGGTACTCATATCAAAATACAAAAATTGTTACCGTTGAGATTGATCGAAAATCATAGTAACAATATTATACTTAGCAGAAAACTAAACAAGGAAATCAACAATAACAATGTTCATGTCATGAACGTCAAAATTATGAATAAAATTGATCATGGCCTCCTAAAATATTGTTACCGATGAATTAATCTGCACAAATATCTCGAAAACGGTAACAATATTTGTATTTTGAAAAGAGTACCGTGTTTATGTTTTTTTTTGCTCTATCAAATGCTTCTATTTTTTCACCAAACAGAATACGAGTTGTCTTCCAAAAATCATGACCCACTCTCAAAAACACCCTCTTTAACAATATCAGAAATATAAAAGGTGTATCAGAAAAATGTATTTTATGAACATACATTCATGCAGGATGTTCCAATCTGGTGGCTATTACCGTTCGAAAGTTATACGGGAAAAGTGGTGTCTTTCTATCGGATAGGAGGAATTTCTTCCCAAAGAGAGAAACTCTAAAGTCATTACAACAACTAGTTCATAAATGAACGACAATGGTAGATAACGAGAGAAAAACAACTACTTTCCTGGCTATATGCCACGCAGAACATTGCATTACATCCTCCCGAAATCTATGCGATAGTTCGTATAAACGAATAAAATCGCAAGTGTTTCCTTCCTAAACGCTGAGCTGCGATTAAGTGGTTCAGGAACGCTGACTACCTGCAGACCGGTTTCGATCTCTTGGTTCTCATCAGTACAGGGCTGTTCCAGATAGCTTCTTGACCGCTATCTGGTGCGAACCTAACCCAACGTAAACGCATCTCAGCAATACCAATACCATACGAGGCGTTCGACGTCTGCGAAATGAAAACGCGAACGCCGAACGCCACCTGGCAAGGAAAGAAACACTCCAAAACAAAATCCCAGGTGAAATGGGAGTGGCTGGTTGCCCGACTGGCGTATTTTCAACTAGGGAAAAAGCCAAATACTCAAAGTGGCCATTGCATTCCACTTTGAGTATTTGGCTTTTTCCCTAGTTAGGTATTTCTTCCTTATCTCCCTCTCGTAGGTACGCCATTAGGTCCAGTAAAAAGAATAATCTAACTATTCATTTCTGAAGAGCATGCCTTTGAACGTGAAATTCAAAATTATAATCCAGGAGATATTCACAATTAGCCCGAACCATTTTTGTTCAATCGAAAATTTCGAAAGTCAATAATTTCATCGTGATTCTATATCCGAACTACAAAAAATGAATCAGCAATTTTTAAATCAATTGAAGATCTTGGAATTGAAATGAGAGTGATATCTCCACAGATAGCGGAGATTTGAAACACTCATTATAATATATTATGAATATAGAGGTACTATAAAATTCGAAAATCTCTGTCAATATCACGAATACTGTTGAGATTGGGGAATCTTATTAATATAAAACAAAACGAATCTGCAGATAAGATTAGTTATTCATTAGGTATACATACCTATAAGTAGTCATTCAAATGATCAAAAATGTCTGGCTGTATTATAATTTTCCATTGAACAATAACATACCATTCAGATGTGTAAAATTCTATCAAATAAGTAGATAGAACTACAGTACCTAATGGAGACAAAAATCATTGATAAAGGTGAATCAAATTAATTGATGGTTTATTCTGGTGTTCATCTTCTCTTGAAGATGCTAAACATAGTTAGCGAAATACGTGTCGGGGTGTTTAAATAATCGGTTTGGTTAATGGTAAAACAGTGTAGTGTGAAACTATCGATATTTTTAAGTAGAAGAAAAACATGAAAAACCTCCTATACCGGGTCAGTTGTAACTTTTTTATAATTGAATGTAGTAAAACGAAATTTGGAAGTTGTGAATGTTAGTTTAATTGGAATTCGTTGGCATATTTACTTGCTTTGTAGTACTTTCGGTTCGACCAGAAATGACCCCCAACTTTCGATTTTTAAATGGAACACCCTGTATTTTGTATCATAATCGGTTAGGGATCAGAATTCAACGATACCAATAAGTTTGATAGCGTTCATTCAAACGATCACGAAGATATTTTGTATTCAAAGTTCCCATATGCTTGATGAGAATATGAGAGAGAAAGAAATTTCGATATTGCGCCATCACACCCGTTAAGCATATATGGAAACTTCGATTGCAAATATCTAATAACTGCTATCAAACTCGATATCATTGATTTCCTTATAAATAATCTCTAACCGATTATGGAAAAAAAATAGAAAGTTGGGGTCATTTCCGGTCAAACCGGAAGTACATCGAAGCAAGTAAACAGGTCAACAAATGTCAATTGAACTCTAATTCATAACCTCAAAATTTCGTTTCACTACATTGAATAATAAAAAGGTTATAAAGATGAGCCACTTTGGAAAATCAACCGGTATAGTATATATTTTTACCTAGAGGGGTGCATCCTGATAATCATGAAGAAATTGCTTTTTCTTAGGTCCCGTTTTTGGAACCAGACATGTACAAGGACTACTCATTTTCTTCTTCGCTGCCATAGCTTACTCAACGAGGATACATATCACTGTAGCAATCAATGCCATGACCTCACAAACAAGCTCCAATCCAGATATACCGGTAAGAAAAAAATCTCGATTTCATACAGTGCCCGTCGAAAGTCCGTTCCTTCCCTACTAATTTATGGACCACCTAGTATATCGCGAAGAAATTTGTTGATCGCAAATGGGAGATGGAAACCTACTTTTTGACAGCTTGAAGTTTTGAAATGGCAGCGGAGCGCCATCTTGAATAATTTTCGAAATGAAACACATCCTAAGTAGGTAGCGTGCTCGATGACCGACCCTAAAGATAAAACATTGAAACACAACCTCACTTTTCTCATTTGTTTTCAATCAAAGGAATCCAAGGATTGAAATAGTTTTTCACAATATTTTGGCATACGAATCGTGTTTTTATTGCTATTCATTAATCCAAGCATGCCATCACATTGTGCACAAAAAATGCAGAGAGAGACGACCATTCCTAGAGTTTGGTGATTTTTTATTTCACACAGTATCTTGGAGTGGTCCAGCAGAGCTCCCTTCTGATTTGATTTCCCAATGACAGGAACCGAATATCAACAACCTAAACTGGGCGTCAATTGAAACGTTAATAGTGAAATTTGGCATCAAGTTTGACTTCTCGTAATATCTAAAATATTGAACCAATTTTGAATTGCCGCCCAGATTCTGAATGCCTTTTTCATCGTCTTCCGAACCGTTCCTTACAGCTTCTTCTAAATTGATCAGGACCCGTGATACAGGGTGAAACAAAGTTTCGTGCATTTTGAAAAAAACTTCTCCGCCCCCCCATTTTGTCGGAAGACCACGATGCTCATATTTTATTCGGGCATTACATAAATAGCAAAAATACCTCGGGACGTTTTCGAGTTTTTGCCAAAAACTACTGTGGTTTCCGAAAAAAAATTTTTTTTTGTTTTTTTTTAAATGGGCTAATTTTAGAGGAGTTCCATAAATGGGTGCTTTTATGCATTTCAGGAAAGCGTTGGAGCAGATATGTATACCAGGTTACTCAAAAACAATTAATAATTTATTACTTCGAAGTCTATGATAAAAGTTGTCTACCTTAGTGAAAAGTAAATCAACACATCTCATCAACAAAAACAAACAACGATACCTTGTTTCTATAAAACGTATTGTTGAAACAATGTTGGTATGCATAGAGGTTATATCAATTGCCAATTTTCATGAAAACGTCAGTGTAATTCGGGTCCTACAAAATTTAAATATGCCTCGTTCAAATCGGGTCGAAATGGAAAATATCATTTGGTAAGATCATTACAGTGATAAACTATAATTCAGTACAGATAATTATTATTTCAGGTTCCGACGATTAGGATATACCCAAACTCATTCAAGTACCATTTTCAATAAGTCAGTCATGACAATAAATAGACTGATTCATCGTTTTGAAGATACAGGTAATCAGGCCATTTAAAAGAAATGCAAAAAAAAATTTTGTTTTTGGAAACCACAGTGGTTTTTGGCAAAAACTCGAGAACGTCCCGAGGTATGGTTGTATTTATGAAATGCCTGAATGAAATATGAGCATCGTGGTCTTCCGACAAAATGGGGGGGGGGCAGAGAAATTCTTTTCAAATTGCACGAAACTTTGTTTCACCCTGTATCACGGGTCCTGATCAATTCAGAAGAAGTTGTGAGGAATGGTTCGAAAGACGATGAAAAGGGCATTCAGAATCTGGGCGGCAATTCAAAATTCGTTCAATATTTTAGAAATTACGAGAAGTCAAACTTGATGCCAAATTTCACTATTAACGTTTCAATTGACGCCCAGTTTATATATCTATTTTCAACATCAGGAAAGGAAGATCTTCAGTTTTTCGAAAATTATATACCTAGGGCTAGGGTGTTTCATTGAAAATAATGAACTGACCCATTTCTTATATCAGCGATATTCATTTGTTTCACCTCGTACAATTTTCTGGAGGTTCAGAACTCTACAACTTTTGTATTCGAAGTTTTTTGCTATCTTCAATGATGAATTCTATAGAAGCTGTTTAAATATAAGGAATGGCCCTGTACAGGGTGATTGTTTATATTTTACTCAATAGATATCTCAGTAAATATTGGTCTTACAGAAACATTCAAATGGACAAAAGTAAAGTATTTTCATGGGCATTCAGAATCTAGTACTAGAAAATGCAGAGAAGCATCGTAAACCTAGAAATTTTACATAAACTTGTTTTTTCAGTGACGGGAAAAAAGTTTGGCATTTCATCTGTGTTGGCAGGTTATAAAATGTCACTTTTCATAAATTTTTTTTCCCCGGATATATATCACATATATATACACTGTTGATGGCTTTTGTTGTGCTATAGTTCCGAAAAATGAGTCAATAATACCGTCTCCGAGAAAGAACTACTAAATTCGCAATTTTTTGAAATCAAATCACAGAATTAGACTGACAGAAGTGACATCAGTTATTTGATTACTTCAAAAGAATGATAAAGATGCCTATACAACGCAGGTGTCCCTACTGTTGAAAACTCAAAATTTCACGTCGATAATTTTCAGATTTCAAAATAATGTAATATCTTCTCAATATCGATTCGTCTTTTCGTCTGTCACAGAAAAAAATAGTGTATTATACACGGGAAAAATATTAGATTTTAGCTCACGGTTTTTTGACAACACAACCTGGAGCTAAAATCTACTACTTTTTTCCCTTGTATAATGAATAATTATTTTTTAGTGGTACATTATTTCCCTAAACGATAGAGATTATTTGAGAGAACTATTTTTCTTCGAAACTATGCGGTATAGGAAATTTACACAAGAGCAATAAAATTAAGGTAATTGATTAGTCTTCAAGCTCAAAAAATTTCAGAACCGTATTATGACCCCTAAAAAAGTTCTGAAAAAAATTTCAGGGGGTGAGGGTGGTTTTAACCCTTCTACAATTTCTTTTAGATTTCTTGGATTACCAAAAGGAAAGTAATCCTCTGAAATACACTATTGCCAAATTTCATCAAATTCGTTCCACTTGTTTCTGAACAGCGTACAAAAATGTGATTTTTTATGTGAACTTCGAACCCTTCTCACGGACAAACGGTACATTTTGGCACATAAATAAATTGGGTCCAATCAACTTATTTTTACCTCTTCTATACGTGGTAGCTCTGTGTCCCAGCAATTCTGGGACACCCTGTATAAACAATCACCCAAGTTTCATAATCATCGTTTCCGCTAGTATTTCGACTGGGACAACAAAAGCATCATCCTATCGGCATTCTTCTGGGGCTACATAGTGCCCCAGCTCCCCGGGGGGCTTCTAATGCAGAAACTCGGCACCAAGAGGATCCTGCTGGTCTGCATGGTCCTCAACTCCTTTTTCAGCATGATGATCCCTTCCATGGCCATGCAATACGGCTCCACAGGCGTCATCACCTGCAGGGTGCTACAAGGGCTGTCCCAAGGGGTGTTTTACCCGGGAATACACAATTTGATGGGCAAGTGGGCTGTGGTAGAGGAAAGGTCCAGAATGGCTGTAGCACCATACGTTGGTAAGTTGAATTGAAATAGAATAGAAACATATTTTTTCTACAAGCGTGCGTGATTCCACGTGATTCACCCTATACCCGCACGCAATTTAGTTTGGGATGTGTCATTTTCCCGCAGTAGTGCGGTAAAAGTTTTCCCACACTAGTGCGGGAAAAATATTTATATAATATGCTCGCAAAATATGAGTGGTGGGTGACACAATATGAAAATTTTAGTTTTTTTGTTGCAGTATTTACTAAGTTTGTACATACAAAATCAACCATCAAATTGCACTTCTTCTTCTTCTTCTTCTCTGCACAGGTGGGCGGGTGCGTAGACCCCTGCACTCAGACCTCTTCAGTCGGGCCCATTGTGCGCCCACTTGTCCTGTGAATCAGCTGGGCATGCCGATTTCTTTGACGGATTTCAGCAGCTTCCTCAGCTGAGTCACTTTCACATCCTTTGGGTGCAGTACAATGCTCCCAAAGGCAGCTTTCCTCTGATGCACCAGCGCGGGGCATTCAGTGAGTATGTGTGATGATGTTTCATCATCCTCCAAGCACCATCTGCAGATGGGATCATCTTTGATCCCTATGAGTTCTAGGTGCCTGTTGAGGTGATTGTGCCCAGTTAAGAGCCCAACTACCATCTTGAGATCCCTTCTATTAAGTGACAGGATCTCTCTCGTGAGCCTTTATGAAGGTTCCTTTATATGGAGCTCTGATTGTCTCATTCCTGGTGTGTCCCGCCATGTTTCAAGAAACTGCCTCGTACCATTTCCTTCATGAAGGACATAGCCGTACTATTGGGTATTCCCAATATCGGTTCTGGTCCAATGGGTGTCGTTCCTGAACCGATCTTGGCTAGTCTGTCTGCCTCCTCGTTCCCCCGGATACCAGAGTGTCCTGGAACCCACATGAGGCTGACTTTCCTAGTTTTTGCCATATTTTCTAAGGCACTTCTACACTCGGACACCAAATCACCATCAAATTGCACTATTTATTGTGAAAATAGAGAAATATTGAAAAATAATAATTGTTTGTTACATAAATCCCCTATTCGCGATAGAAAATAAGCGTATATACGCCTCCTATCGGAGTTCATGAAAGCTGTCGAAGCGGCATGTTTACTTTGTTTTTATTGGTTCCCACTCTTTTCATTTGCAGCAATCGCCTACGGCTCAATATACTATTGTTTTGCTATTTATGCATAAATATAGTCTTTTGAAAGTAGCTACCTGGTAACAGAATATGAAAAGTTTCAATTTTATTCATAAAACTGACATCAGGAGAGATCAATATTCAGATTTTAATGTTCTGTGTTGGTGGATATCGTACGTCCTCATATTTCGAAGGTGTCGATCATGAATTTAATTTCTTGGGATAAGATAATTGTGCAAATATTCTGATGGTATCTTATTGTCAGCTGACAATAGATTAAAGAAGTTCTCATATAATCTATTTGTCTTGAGATCCTAGGTTTCTCATCATCTGTGTCAGTGGGATATTAAATCACTTTGAGAAACAATAGTTATTTATGTATTAAGGGAATTATGAGGGCCTTAATTACCGATGGCAAAGTTTGCGTCCCGAGGGCCTTGGCCTGAGGGACAGCAATTGCCAGAGGTTATTGAGGCTCAGTAATTCCCGTGATACATAGATAATTTTATTTCTGACTGATTTCATTCATTAGATACCTTCCCGATTGGAAGTTAGACATGTTTTTCCGTATAGTTTCAATGTCATCAGAACGTCAGATGATGATCTTGACTACCGCGAATAGGAGATTCCTTATTGCTACGTTATTGCGTGGTTGTTGCTATGCATTTCTTATTTAATTTTAGCTAGAGGGAATTATAGCATCTATAACATCCCAAGAAAGTTATGACCCTCATTATAGATATCGTAACTATGACGATATAAGCTTATAATGTCACTGTCAGAAATAAATATTTTTTCATTCATTGCTTCGATTTTGTTTTTGTTTGAGCGAAAATTGATCAAGATAGACCACTTGCTTCATATTTTTTATGTATGTTCACGAAACAAAATGGCGGTATCACTTTGAAAACCATCAATATTCATTAATACTGCAATTGGCCACTCCTGCATATTATATTGGTGAATAGAGACACAGGTGAAAAGTACATAAACGTGCTTTGAATTAATGACCACTCCTATATAAAGGGCTTTGATGCGTTTTATGAAATACGATAGAAATTAGGTATGATATCGAACTGGATCATTAATTTATTAGGTACCTAGCGTTTTCGCCATGCAATCCTGTTATCAACAGCTGCACAAATGTTCCATAGGGAAATACTGCCTGTGTAGGTTAATTTAGAGAAATGTCCCATAGGTATTGATAAATACTACGACACTACAGGGTGATTGTTTATATTATACTCAATAGCTATTTCAGTTAATATTGGTCTTACAGGAACGTTCAAACGTTTTGAAAAAATTATTTGTTCACACATTTTTCATGATTATGTCAAAATTACTGGCAACATTGTGTTGAAATTTTGTATGGATGCATTTTGATAGCTGACACATCGCATGAATTCGTTTTTATATCTGACTCTGAGGCTGCTTTCACATGCATCCGTTTTCACGGATCTACGTTTGCGGTTTGCGTGATTTACGTACACAGAAAAATCAATAATTGCAAAAATTCCGGGAAATTGCAAAAATTGCAAAAACTTCTGAAAATTGCAGAAATAGCAATAATTGCAAAAATTCCTGGAAATTGGAGAATTCCTGAAAATGGCAGAAATTTCGTATTCCGGATTCCTGAATTTTCAGAAATTTTCCTAATTTTCAGGAATTTTTTTGCAAATTTTGCTATTTCTGCAATTTTCAGGAATTTTTGCAATTTTTGCAATTTTAAGTCATTTTTACGATTTTTGCAATTTTCAGGCATTTTTGCGATTTTTGAAATTTTCAGGAATTTAGGAATTTTCAAAATTTTTCGGACTTTTAGCAATTTTTGCATTTTTCAAAAGTTGCAAAAAGTCCTGTAAATTGCAAAAATTGCAAAAATTGCGGAAAATTGCAAAAATTTCAAAAAATCCCTGGAAATTGCAAAAATCGCAAAAATGCCTGGAAATTGCAAAAATCGCAAAAATGCCTGAAAATTGCAGAAAGAGCAGAAGTTGCAAAAATTTCTGAGAATAAGAAAAATTTCTGAAAATTGCAAAAATTCCTGAAGATTGCAAAAATCGCAAAAATTCCTGAAAATTCCAGAAAATTGCAAAGATCGCAAAAATTCCTGAAAATTGCAGAAATCGCAAAGAAGTCTGAAAATTGCGAAAATTGCAATTTTCAGGCATTTTTGCGATTTTTGCAATTTTCAGGAATTTTTGCAATTTCTGCAATTTTCAGGCATTCTTGCGATTTTTGCAATTTTCAGGAATTATTGCGATTTTTGCAATTTTTAGTTTTCAGGAATTTTTGCGATTTTTGCAATTTTCAGAAATTCTTCTAATTTTCAGGAATTCTTGGAATTTTTGCGATTTCTGCAATTTTCAGGAATTTTTGCAATTTCTGCAATTTTCAGGCATTCTTGCGATTTTTGCAATTTTCAGGAATTATTGCGATTTTTGCAATTTTTAGTTTTCAGGATTTTTTGCGATTTTTGCAATTTTCAGAAATTCTTCTAATTTTCAGGAATTCTTGCAATTTTTGCGGTTTCTGCCATTTTCAGGAATTTTTGCAATTTCTGCAATTTTTTCTGATTTTCAGGAATTTTTGCGATTTTTGCAATTTTCAGGAATTTTTTGCGATTTTTGCAATTTTCGGGCATTTTTGCGATTTTTGCAATTTTCAGGCATTTTTGCGATTTTTGCAATTTTCAGGAATTTTTACAATTTTCAGGAACTTTTGCAATTTCTGCAACTTTCGGGCATTTTTGCGATTTTGCAATTTTCAGGAATTTAGGAATTTTCAAAATTTTTGCAATTTTTGCATTTTTCAAAAATTGCAAAAATTCCTGAAAATTGCAAAAATTTCGGAAAATTGCAAAAATTTCGGAAAATTGCAAAAATTTCAAAATATCCCTGGAAAATGCAAAAATCGCAAGAATGCCTGGAAATTGCAAAAATTCCTGAAAATTGCAAAAATCGCAAAAATGCCTGAAAATTGCAATTTTCAGGAATTTTCGCAATTTTCAGAAATTTTTCTAATTTTCAGGAATTTTTACAATTTCTGCTATTTCTGCAATTTTCAGGAATTTTTGCAATTTCTGCAATTTTCAGGAATTTTTGCGATTTTTTGCAATTTTCGGGCATTTTTGCGATTTTTGCAATTTTCAGGCATTTTTGCGATTTTTGCAATTTTCAGGAATTTTTGCAATTTTCAGGACTTTTTGCAATTTCTGCAACTTTCGGGCATTTTTGCGATTTTTGCAATTTTCAGGAATTATTGCGATTTTTGCAATGTTTAGGAGTTTTTGCAATTTTTGCAATTTTCAGGCATTTTTGCGATTTTTGCAATTTTCAGGAATTTTCGCAATTTTTGCAATTTTCAGGAATTTTTTCAATTTTCAGGAAATTTTGCAATCTTCAGGAATTTTTACAATTTTTGCAATTTTCAGGCATTTTTGCGATTTTTGCAATTTTCAGGAATTTTTGCAATTTTTGCAGTTTTTGCAATTTTTTCTGATTTTCAGGAATTTTTGCAATTTTTGTTATTTCTGCAATTTTCAGGAATTTTTGCAATTTTTGCAATTTTCAGGAATTTCTGCAATTTTCAGGAATTTTTGCAATTTTCAGGAATTTTTGCAATTTTTGCAATTTTCAGGAATTTTTGCAATTTTTGCAAATTCTGCGATTTTTGCAATTTTTTCTGATTTTCAGGAATTTTTGCAATTTTTGCTATTTCTTCAATTTTCAGGAATTTTTGCAATTTTTGCAATTTTTGCAATTTTCAGGAATCTACAATTTTTGCAATTTTCAGGAATTTTTGAAATTTTTGCAAATTTCTGCAATTTTCAGGAATTTCTGGAATTTTTGCAAAAATTCCTGAAAATTGCAGGAATAGCAATAATTGCAAAAATTCCTGGAAATTGGAAAAATTCCTGAAAATGGCAAAAATTCCTGAAAATTGCGAAAATTGCAATTTTCAGGCATTTTTGCGATTTTTGCAATTTTCAGGAATTTTTGCAATTTCCAGGCATTCTTGCAATTTTTGCAATTTTCAGGAATTATTGCGATTTATGCAATTTTTAAAGTTTCCAAAATTTTTGCAATTTTCAGGAATTTTTGCATATTTCAGGCATTTTTGCGATTTTTGCAATTTCTGCAATTTTTGCAATTCTCAGGAATTTTTGCAATTTTTGCAATTTTCAGGAATTTTTGCAATTTTCAGGCATTTTTTGCGATTTTTGCAATTTCTGCAATTTTTGCAATTTTCAGGAATTTTTGCGATTTTTGCAATTTTTAGGAGTTTTTGCAATTTTTGCAATTTTCA